>UYYA01004100.1:71408-169252 GCA_900624975.1 Angiostrongylus costaricensis | reverse complement strand
TGTGGTGGTGAACGCGTTACTCCCCGGAAAGGACAATAGCGCGTTCGTTCCCCACCATAGACACCTGTGGTCCAGAGTTTTGCAAATATCTCAGCAACGTTGTGGTTGTATTTCGCTTAGTACCCTGCCGCGAAATTATAGTAGGCAGAAAATAAAAAGGTACAACATTATTACACTATTAATAGTTATTATTATTAATAATAATTAATGACATGCAATAGTAACAACATGCAAATAACTGCTGGTTTGCCGTGAGCGACGCCGCGCTCGCACTATCCGCGCCCGGTGCGGCTGCTGAGGGGTACAGTATGCTGGGGGCGGAGAGGGATACAGACAAGCCGTGTTTTCGGCTGGGTTAAGGATCAACATTATGGCGGTGGGGTGCATTTTAGCATGATCGATGTGGACAGTAAGTGACATGAGCATTGACGGTGCTATGGACAACGAATGATGAGTCATCTACGGAACACAGTCAGGCTGCTGGTCGTGGATAACGCTATGTCTGCAACCTGAAGTTTGAGCATCGATGGATGCCACCATTGCCTGAGAGTCCGGGACCAGAATGATAATGACTGCAACTGATAAGCCTATAGCGGCTTAACAAATACATAGCATAAGTTGGCCGCTCAGCGGCCTTGTGCACATGACATATATTGTGGAAGGGATGGTAAATGCCACCGATGACGTTGCAAAAGGAACGCATTTGGAAACACTCACCACTACTGACAACGCATCGCAGACAAGCTAAGAAACGAGATACAACAATCTGCGGATTACTGGGGATGAATGAGAATGAATGAGAATGAGTGGGAATGAACTAAAATGAATGAGCTAGACTGCGAATGAGTTGAAATGATTGAGGATAACTGGGATTGATGTTGTGAGGAATGGATTATCGACGCTACCGATCAGGGGTAAGGTGAGTGATGGCATGTCTCCGCTGTCGAAGGCACCTGGCTTATATTGGCTGCGGGAGCCGCGTGGGTATGCAACCGCGGCCGATCTGGATCGTTGATCTTAGACTGCAACAGACTTTACCTAACCGCCTGAAACATCAAACGTTATTGGCTTCGTTGTTTTACAAGGCAATAATAAACAGTTCTACTGCCACGCCTCCACCCTCGGATAAGCCATCGCTGCTGTGCGGCTCAAGTCATCCTGAACCGCTGTTGTGCCTGAAACACTGAAGGTAGTTGGCAGAGTAGACCACAAAGGTTGTGTTGCGGCATGTGGCTTACTGCTGCGAGACGACCATGGTGTAGATGTCAACTGCTGTTGTTTAGATAGGTAGAGAACTTTTCCAGACAGAAGTACTCTATACATCCGCCAGACTTATTTAAGGGCCATGACGAAGTTTCGTTAGCTTTTTGACAAAAGGATCTTGCAATATGCAAAGGTTTAAGAGGAATCTGAAAAACGTAACGACAAACGTTAATAAAAAAACGCATCAAATAATATGTGATCTACTGCATCTATCTTGGTAATTGGTCGATTTATCGACATGATGTGGTCCATTTCGTTATGGTACTCTCCATTGGAAGACCCCCACGTCCAGTGCTGAGGGTGGAGCTTCTGAAACTGCGCGTTACCTTGGGTGATCTTGGTAGCCATGATATACTCAGATAGCCGCTCACCCTGTTCGTTCCATTCTAATCCGTTGGTCCCAACGTTACGTTTTTCAGACGTTTTTGTTGGTCCAATCTTGGCGTTGAAATCTCCAATGATAACCTTGAAGAATGTGTGGTCTTCTGTGTAGAACTTCTCCAAGTCCATATAGAACGCTTCGACTTCTTCTTCGTCTTAGTTTGATGTCGGCGCGTAAACGACGAAGATTACCAAAGCCGGTATTGATCCACATCTTTTCAATCGTAAACGTCCAATTCGGGTTGTAAGCTGCTCAAATGAACCGATCTTCATGAACAAACTCGTGTTGACGAGAACGCCAACGCCGCCGACTCTGCTGTCGCATGTTCCGAGGGACAGCCTTCTCTGGTGTCTGGTGTGGGTGGCGCCGTCTCGTCTCGGCCAAGCCGATAACGTCGTACCTTATCCTCCTAGCTTGCATGACCAAGTCTTCTACCGAGGACTCAGATACAAGTGTACGTGCATTGTAGGTACACATCGTCATCATAGTTCTTCGTGGTACAGGCAGCTTCCATTGGCTTGGAGATTTAAGCAGCCTCTAGATACTCGTCCGACCCATTGCCACCGTATCGGGGGCTCTTTAGCGATCGGAAGAATGCGGCCTCTTAGTTTACTGTTTACCATTTGATACCCTCACAAAGCCTGCTGAGCTTTGAACGTGGGTGCTAGGAATACCCAGTAGCAGGTTGCCAGTCTCTCCTGGAGCAGACGAAGAGTTTATTTATTGGGGGTGACTCCCATTCCCATATACTTCCCAGTCACATGGTTGCCGGCTTTGGCCGAATTCGCTCGTATAATACAATCCACATGGACGAGAACACATCCACGCGCGCATGGATGAATACGTCTTCGTGAATACAGAAGGTATGTAGCAAATCGGAGCAGCAGAAATAGGGATTCCATCGCCTTTATCCACCTGCATCTCAGGTGAGCAAACGTAGTTTTTGATCCGCGTTTAGCGCCCTATTAGCCACCTTAGGACGCGCCACGTCGTTTCGCGACTAACCAGCATGAGATCACTCTATGAGCGAGATCCACGGTAGCACCTCTAGAGACAATAAAGACCACTGAAGCTTTAATATTACAAGATCGAATGTGCTACCTCCTACACGTACTCTATGGATCACTACAAGTTATGACATCTTATCAGTAGACTTCTTTAAAGACGGCAGCAACATCGGCGTACTCTTTGGTGGGATCCCTTCCGCTCATCACCGTGAGGTGGGATTTTGACCTAGGGATTCTTCCTATCATGCCTTTAAAATCAACTGCTTGTCTGTTGCCTAATAAACCTACAGCTCTTGATTTTTTTTTATTATTGAAATAGCCCTTGTACCAACAGTTTACAGGTGTATTCTTATGTGCGATTCAATAGAGATAGACTTAAACCCAGAAATCGCAAATAAAGATCAACATGTACAGTCATTTTCTCCTTATCGTTACTGCTAATGGACTAAATGATTATCGTTCTCCCAGAAACCACTTTCTCATTCTAAAAGGTGACTATCTTTAATGTGCCCCAATAAACCGCTGACCTGTAGCCCCAAATTCTCCTCGTCTCCTACAACCAGCACTTCTAGCGAATGGCTATTTCAAGAGAAAAACAATGAACGACATTTCGCAGCACTGTACAACAATAGCGAGTGGCACAGGTCGCGTCACGCCAACCCCGGTGGGTGGTGCTATCGCATTTCTGGTCGAAGCCGATCACGTTCAACAACAATCTGCGCAGGTGAAATTTGTTCCAGCATTGTTTAAAAATCTATACGTCCTTGTTGGAATTCTTGTGGTTTGTCTTTTGAATCGGATTTCTCACGTGCACTTGTCTTCTGTCTTCTTCACCTGTCTGTCTTAAAGGCTTTAGTGATGATGTTCCTTGCTGGTCATTTTTTCAACAACTGAGAACCGCGCCACTTGTGCATATATTGCATTTGTTCCGTAACTTATTTGATGACTTAAGCACTTAGTGCAGTTTTCCTTCTGTTTCTCCAAACAGACGGCGTTGTTTCCATTGAGCCTACCTGGAGTTTCCTATCGGTTTTAAACGTTGTAGAGACATCGCTAAAAAAAAGCAATAATGGGGTTCCAGAACGGATTGTCACTCCTATTTATACACACCACATTGGAGATTTTGCTTTGACTTTCATATAGCAATCCCAACAACGTTGTCGAAAATGTAACTAACGACCAAGGAAAGTTCGGGGTTCAAGGAGACAAGAGGATTACTAGCTTTTTGTCTGTTGTGTTAAAGAATGTGAGCTTCAACATGTAGTCGTTTCCAGAAAAGGAAAATGCACTTCTGAATCTTCCGATCTTGGCGAGTCATTTTTTGTTTGATGCCTTGAACCCTGAAAAAAAGGAAAATTGTGATTAATGCCAAACCGTTTTCAAAATCTGTTGAAGGAGAGAAAACATCAAACTTCACCCCTCATGTTTTCCACCCCATGAAGGATTAGTGGACCTCCTGTTTCTGTTCCTTTCCAAATCTCTTGGGCTAAATACCTCAGACAAATAGTTTTTTTAAGTAGTAACCGTCTTATAGTAAAATTTTCTACTGTGCAAATGTATGAATGAAATGATGTTCCTCACATAAAATAACTCCTCTCAGTTGAAGTCGCTCTCTAATTAACCCCTTTTTCAAAAATTTCGATTCCTCTAGCTTAGAGTACTGGTCTTCGAACCATAGCCTTGGTGTATTTTCAAAAAACAATCTTACGATCGCATCGGCACTGTTACACTTGAACGATCCCGTGAGACAAAACTGGAATCTTGCAACTGGTTCATAAAAAGGAAGCATCTATGCCTAAGAGTCAAAGTATGCAATAAGCACTACTTAATTCCCAATGTATCCGCTTAATATGGAAAAACTGCTCAAATTACAAATAAGGGCTAATTTACTGATTAAATCTGCAGCTTATATTAATGACAGGGGTGGATGTAGAGCAGTGGTTGAGGGTACCCTACAACATATACTTCTTCGGTCTCTACTTGAATCCTATGGCTTAGGCTCAGCAGGCCTTCCAACCCACCGACATGTGGAAACTGCTACCATACTTGATTGGGAAAATAAAAACGCTAAGTCGATACGTTGGTAGGCCAGGGAAAATGGTTGTATTGGTCAAATAGACATTCGGTTACCTCTACCATGCTTTATGAGGTCGGATAGATGGTGGGTCTCGCAATAACTAATGAAGTCTAAATTTTTTACCGTTCTACTTTTACAGGAATGAAGTGCTTTAGAAAAGCTAATCTCCTCTCGCAGTCAATCAATGATACATCTGCTTGGTGGACCTTACATGCTATTTTGTTTCCCGCAGTGTTCACATATGGCGTTATGTACCGATAACACGGCGTCTACGCGTATAATTTCCTGGACAAAATATTGGTCGTTTATAGCCATGAAACAGCTTTTGATATGAATCACAACCAGCCCATCCACTTCATAAGGGACGCTTGAACCTCATGGCATGCTTTTCTTCTCCTCCATCTTTAGCTAATTCTTCTGATCACGCAGTCAACTTTCGTATCCCATAAGACATTTATATCTGGGAAAACAAAGTATCGGTTCAGTATTCTTTCAGGGATTAATAAAATTTTAGACGCAATTGGGGTGATTTTCCACGCCTTTTGAATAGAAGAGCACTTGAACGATTTTCGAGTCGAAATAATGATCCTGTAGTTCTAAGATTGTCAGTTGATCATTGGCTCTTGGACAGCCCATGCCAAGTGGTCCATGACACTTTACGTCTAGTGAACATTTTCTTGGGACTAAGTAACACATGATTTGATCTTCTAAATCGAAGAAGCCCTGTAGTTTTTGTTTTACCGCATCATGAGTTTTTCACTCACAGGGTTTGCTACTGATTCACAGTCCAGTTCACAGTCTTAACCCTTTCTCCACTGCTGAGCTCATTAAGCATCGTTCGGGTTTCACTAGTGCTTCTGAATAGACGACGTCGATGTTGGCAAAAAAAACTTCATTGAAACTTACGTACACATTTTTTTCCTTCAATCGAACTACCGTCAAGTATTCCAAACATGGTGAATAACTTCGGCGAAACGGTGTCGCCCTATTGGGCTACTTTTGCTTCGTAACTAGTGAGAATTCGACGGTAAAACTATTGTAGTGATAAATTAGCAGTTGGAGTTTGAGATAATGCTTTTATCGAACCGTTCAGCTCTGGTAAACGAAACGACATCCGTTGTAATATTGTCGAATACTTTTTTGCCTCTAAATGGCGAACAAACATCACGTAGCGTTTCATAATCATAGATAAGATTTGAATGAGATCCATACAAGAGGATGCTCATCGGTATCTTGTTGGCTCTAGGATACTACTCTTTTATAGATATGTTGTCGTACATTCCGCAAAAAGTGAATGCAGAGCATGGCTTTGAACATAAAGGATCCTCTGTGAAGTTTCGTCTCGGAGGTGGTCTGGGAGTTGGTCCTAGAGCTGAAATTGTTCTTCATTCTCTCCGTCTTAAGTCGGATTTCAGAAAAAGAATCTTACTTGCTTTACCCCTAAAGAGGATTTTAGCAGCAAGTACTGTAGAGAAAGAAATTCAGACCTAAATTTCCAGGGTATGAATTACACACCAGGATATTGCGGAAATCGTGTTTTTTTTTAAACAGGACTATTTCTTAAACAAGAACATCACATTCGCAGTAACCCAGAATCCGCTTGCTCAGTATCTCTTTTTCGAGTTATTTCCATCAGCTGTCCCTGTCTCTACTTTGAATTAGGCTTTCTTGAAGCTTCTATAGTAGGCATTTATTGGTAATAGTGTTAAGTGTGTTACAGTTAGATCGAGCTCAATTTCCTCTGAGCCGAGTACACGTATAGGCTACGTTCGACGAGCATGTCACAAACCAAATACCTGTTTCGGTGGTGATAGAAGTCTGCTTCCCGTTTATGAGTTTTCTCACGGAGAAGCCGTTTACCACATTTTATCACTGAATGACAGTAATAGGAGGGTGTTGTAGTGACATCACTTTCTCATTTTGGGGACACGGTTGTTGGACTGGACACGTATATATTAGTTACGTCTTTGTTTTTTTCGGAACAAAGTATTTTCATGAATAATACGCACCGTTAATGGAAACCAACTAGGACGGTTTCCAATCTCATTTCGATCTCACTCCTATTCCAGTTTTTCGGGTACCGCATACACTTTCACTGAATTTTCCTTCTCCGCTTGTTTTGAATACTTCCATAGAAGGACAACTGGAACTCATCGTAAAATGCGAATTCGCTAATATCAGCTAGAGTTACTGGCGAGTAGCAACAGATGACACAGATTTCCTTTTCATGCAAGGGTTGGACGGTTGACGACTTCGTGAAATAACAGATAGGTGAACGACGAAGTCTGCTTCACCTCTTCTTCCTGACGGAATCTATTTTCTATGATTTTTAGCTATCCCATCAAGAAGAGAGTGGAGATTCGTATTTATAAAGAGATTGTTGCCGCACAAGTACGTACCATGAAACGGTCTCCATAGTGTGTCCTGGATGCAGTGTTACAATCCGATTTCAGTCGGATCTTGTGCAGCTTGGAATTCAATCGTCTCCACTACTTATCCCATCACCCGACTTGTTGAGAATGCCGAATGTGCAGAGTACTAAGGGTATTCCGTGGAGAGCCGAGATAAGTTACCGTGGAGTTCCGATATCGTCGTCACATGCATTGGTTGTCCCCTGTCGATCTGCTCCAGCTTTACTATGTCATGTCTAGGTTTGTACTTGTACGATGGCGTATCTTGAAAGTGCTCCACTTTTCCAGTTTTCTGGATAGAAATTTCGAACTCTGGATCGTCTTAGAGGATAAAGCCTTACTTACATCGCTACTGAATACCAACACCTTCCAACAACAGTAATGTTTGAGAACCATGTTAGGTTCTTACATATCATTCAAAACAAAGAATTTTGGTGTATCAATGAAAAAAGTAAAAGTTTTAGAAAACGTATTCACTTCGCTACATTTCGTTCTTCTCTCGCCGTTTCCTTTTTCTCTCCTCCTCCATCTCTCTCTCCGCCGTCGATGAGCTTACTAATCCATTGCATTATCGCATATTCAACGATGTTGACGTATCCATGGTGTTTTCTAAAAATTCCCCTCCCATATAATAAATGCAAAATTATAGATGGATTCGGCAAAAATCCATAGGTAGTATGTACACGCGTAATAAAACCGAGTACTAACGTTCACAACAGAGAAGGTGCCAAACTAGCAGATATACGAAATACCTGCAAATGAGAAGAAGACCAATTGCATGAGAATTTACTGCTTAGTCATAAGAAATCACTACACACAGTCGTACTTTGCGTTAGTGCATCGTATTGAAATAATACGCATTCAATAGTAATTTGCTTGCTTGGATGGCCCGTCTTCACTGGTTGTGTGGACGCCAGCATAATTTCCGTTTCACAGCGATTTGCTGGTTTAGCCATTGTACTTCCTTGGAGTCCCAAGGACAGCCTGGCCAAAGTCTGACTCAGGTCGTCACCACCACAGCTGCTCACCGTTTTTGTGGATAAGAGGGAAATTTCCCACAATACGACTAGTTTGATACTAGGACGGTAGTGGATCCTGATATTCGTTTACTCTTAGCTAGGCTGCATGATAGAAACGCCGATCTCCTTCTCAGCTTGGTAGACACTTCTGGGGATGAATTCCCACGCTGTACATTGCAGCCCAACACCCAGGAATACCTCCCACTACCAAATGTTCTGAGGTGATATTTTAATAAAATTTCTTTCCAGATTCAAAATTAAATTCACTTGTGGTTCTATAGCAAAAACGAACCTGACTGCTAATTTTGATGCTGGAGAGAAATGATGGTGGAAATACGATTAGTAAATGTCTGGCACTGCGCTGTGAAAGAGTGCAAGCATGTTGCGAAAATAATATGTAGATGAGATTATACAGCATTTGACGAATGATTATCTTACTTACACTTTCCGTAGCAGCTCTCCGCCTGACACTACGAACACCAAACAAGGACGTTTATCTGGTGTCTGTTGTATAAAACGAATACTCACACTCGTTTGTCTAGCCACACGTTCCACTTGAACTGCATATTATGCCAGCAATTAACCGGACTTCTCATGATTGAACCATTCCTACCGTTCAGTGACGAACGATGCTTCGCCAAGTTGAACTCCTTAGCATTCTTGTGAAGAGTAACATTTATAGGTTTTATGATGCTTTTGCAGGAGCGGCAGTTGTAACACCTCTAGGTCTCATTTTCTTTCTTGTAGCTTATTTTACCGCATAGAACCATCCTTCCATAGTCTTAACTTATTATTTACTGCCTACTCTTTTTAACGGTCGAGAGAACTATTTGGGAGACAGGCGAAACGAAAGACCCACATGGTGTGGTGGTGAACGCGTTACTCCCCGGAAAGGACAATAGCGCTTCGTTTCCCACCGCAGACACCTGCGGTCCGGTGCTTTGCAAATATCTCAGCTTCATTAAAGTCATACTTCCACAGTTTTTGTTCTAAGTTTTGTAAAATACAGATGTTCAATTGGGGGTTCGTCGAGAAAGCCCCATCTGAACTTAGAAATGTAAAGAAAATATATATAAATATAGAAAAAATCGTTTTCCGAACGGGCTCACTAACCAGAAATTTTGGTGCTAATCGATTACTATGAATTGTAATTTCTATAGTGAATAGTAGCCATCGTATAGAGTGTATCATCATAAGAAAACACTGTAATAGAGGGCAGTAAGTTGCAAAACACTTCCATATGCTGACAGTATCGTGTTGAACTTAGAGCTAGGTGTGCTGTAGAAGGTGTTTAAGTGGTAGTAATAGTAAGTAGCATCATAAATATCACTTGCACCCATAGAACGATAGAGCAAACTGTTTCCTACAACCTTTTAATGTTCACAACCTACGAAGTCGTCTAGTTGTTGAACAGTATTGCTTTTTTTTTTTTTAAATTAAGAACCAGCAAGTCCATGAAGGAAGAAAATTGGGCGCCGTCGTTTAGTCAGCAACAAAGCTGAGATTATACGTCGTGGTAAGAGTGATAAAGTCCTCACCTCACCCCTCACAGCGTTTAATGAATATTCATGGAATAAAACTAATTCCATGTCCATTACTACTCTTTATGCCTTATTGGATTACCAAGCTAGCACACGGTTGAAGGCTTATTCGGCCAGCGTTTCGACGTCTTCTCCTTCTTCAGAGCCGATGATCGGAATCGATGGTTCACAGGGGTTCGTTCTCTCGATGCGGTGTCTTCGTCGTCGTATCGGGTCGAATCTGCTTCAGTGGAGAACCGCTCGGGGAGCGGGGTCACCTTTCGGCCCTGAGAAAATCGGCAGTGAGATTATCGAGCCCTCGTGTTGTGCTTCTATCGCAACTCGAACTTCAAAGGGTAGAATCCCAGGTAATTTTTCACCGGTGGGGATTTCGGTATCTAAGAAAGGGTGTATGGAATGGAGAAGATTGTTAAAGAACTTTCCCGTTATCAGCACCACATCATGACTGTGCTGGCAGTCTCATCTTAGTAATGTTTAACTTTTTATTTACTGCATATTATTTCTTAATTGCAGAGTGTTATGTGAAATACAGCCACAATGATTCTGAGATGTTTAAAAAATTTTTATCCAGGCGAAATTCAAACCCACGATTTTCCTTTTTGGAAGCTCACGGATTATCCACTGCACCACCGAGACCCTTGCTTTCCCTTTCTCTCATCCAGTTTTTTTTTCCTTTTCGTGTACTTTTGCAAACGGTCTTCCACATAAACACAGCACCAATAATCAGTATGCTTTTCGATTGTTCAGCTTATACGGAGCTTTTATAAACTTTTATTGGACTAACTTTTCGGTGTTCTTGACTTCTTTATAGCCTTGGTAAGTAGAGTCGTCTGCTCACAACCATTTATTCCTGTGATGTGAGTGAATGTGTTAACTAATCTATTGCCAGTTGCTACAGGATGAATTGTCCTCGTGAAAGGAAATCATTACCAATGGGATTTATTTAAATAGTTTCCTCTCACTCTTAGCGAATTCAAAGCGATAAGCCTACAAAGACCCACATCGCGGGGACGAACTGATGTGGACAATGGACTTCCGGATCTAAAGAAAGCAAAGGCAACGAAACATTAGTTGAAAAAAAATTTCGTGCCAACACTGTGTAAACTAAGCAATCCAAAACGACATTAGACTCGAGAAGTTTTAGAAACAAAGATGGTCTCTCAGATTTTAATCCCTTTTTAAATTTATTTTCCAGTGACTTTGTAAATTAAGTCATATATTCATGCTAACAATCTCGTAAAACTGAGAAATTCAATGAAGAACTACAATATGCAGAAATATTTCGCCGTAATAGTTTTAGAAAGGGCATCCTATGAGAAAAGGGTCCCGTACTACGGCAGTCGTTATCGATCATCGGAAGAGTATATTCAACTTGTTATATAGTACGATTTGCTACTATCAACAGAGTCAATAATGCCTTCTCATCAAGGTAACGGCTTCATCGCTCTCTTTTCAATGGTTACTGCAACTAAATGGATGTAATCAAACAGACCTCTGAAAATTTCGACTTTTCAGACCGCATGAATTTCTATCTTCTCACCTTTGGTCTGCTATCCGCTGTCGTGAATTTTCCGGTGAGTGAAAAAGCGAACAGTTAAAAGAATATGCCATAATATTTTCCCTCACAGAAATGCTATTGTGTGAGTTTTTGTATGTAACTGAAGTAAATTTCATATTAATGAAGGTATACTTAATAGCTCCTGCCAACGGTTTACCGCCTTATCGTGTCTGGGAGGTTTTCTTGAGTGTCGGGTTGCGATGCACAGCGGAGCGATTCATTCCACCGACAGAGTCTCCCCAACCTAAGAAGAAGTCCGACTTTTCCATCATGAGGCCTGAATAAGAGTAAACCAATACCAGGATCAACCACCGTCCTGGCACCAAGTCGCACGGTGGCAAATCCCCCTCTCATCCACAAGGGTGGCGACTACTTGCGGTGGCACCCTGGGGCAGATTTTGGATAGCCTGGCGTCGGGCCTCTAGGGAAACACAATAGCTAAACTTGCGCTCAGAAGAATGATGACTATACTGGGGCCCGCACAACCTGTGAGGACGGACGGTCCAAGTATCCAAGTACTTAATGGCTAGGCAGAACAGTAGTACGACCACTTGAGTAATTCTTATGAACTTTCTGCTTGTTAGAAGCATAGCATATCCGAATTCTATATGCTTGTCACCAAGTCGTGGTTTAAATGCCGGTATTCAATCTCGGAATTTCAATATCTTATACTCGTTCATGTTGAGAGATCTTTCACAAAATGTCTGCCCTGGAATGATTAATGTTTCGACGGACTCCGGAACGTCGAGAAAGTTTCAACAACGTACACTAATCGACTAAACATTTTTGTGATCTCAACGATAAAATATGAAACCTATGTTTGAATTACATAGTAAGCAACTTCTTAATCGTCCTTCTAATCAAAAAATCAACTCGAAGACGAAAAGCGTTTAGGGTTAAAGCCATAGCCCAGAAACAAACCAAAGGAGCTGATGCATCATACTCGGATGCTATCTAGCCTGATAAAAATAAAGGATTAGAAATCCGGCTCTGATCGATCACTGAGTTAATCAACATGCATTCGACTTCATTAAGCATCTTCAGAGGTGCTTGAATGCATATCTGGCCAACACAGTGGCTTGCAGTGGCTATTCGGCATGTAAAGTAAGTGCTGCTACCATATAACTCTTGTACCAATTTCCCAACACTTGAGTGATGGAAGACCCGAGGTGCAGGATCAAACCAACGACCGAGTGTGCAGCATAGAGTATCTCTAACCACTGCGCCACACGTCCCGCCTAGCGTATATCCCATGTTAATTCTTCAATATTAGATAGACACATTGCTTATCTTATCTGAGTAGATTGTTCCTATGAATGTTCCTATGAGCTCAGTAACCAAAATGTTTCCTGTTGTCGGGTTATCAATAACGCAATGGTCTAGATATCATTGACCAAAATTTTATTGACAGGCTATCGTATTAGAAATGAAGCAGAGTGCTTTAGGAAGGGTACTCAAATTCATACCCAAATACTTCATATAAATCATTTCAAAGAATGATCAATGGCTCCTACATCGCACGTGGAAATGAAGTAAGGCACTTAGTTGCTATTATTTTTCCCACACACAATCTCATGTCTAACAAGTATTCACAATTTCAGAAAGGAATATCACAAGAGGACTACATATGGATCTGGTCAGCGATTCTGAATGTATGGTTTCTCGGCTATTTCTTCGGGACATTCCTAACACCCTGTCTCCTAGAAAACATGGGACGAAAAAGTGAATTGAATAGCATTTCGATATTTTGCGCTAACAAGAACACGTGATCACATGTACGTAAACCACAAAATTGTCCTAGCATTTTATAGAGTGTTTGCATCCCTTCTACTCCCTTCAGTGAGCTGTACAAAAATTTCACAACCAAGATATCACCATTCTACAACGACATTAACATTGACGTCAAAAGAGGAGTTAGGCAAGGCGATACCATCTCGTCAAAATTATTCACCGCCACCCTCCAGAACGTCATGCGAACACTGGAATGGGATAATATAGGAGTGAAAATCGATGGTCGGCAGTTACGTCATCATCGCTCTGCTGATGACATCGTCCTTATAACACCAAACATTTGCCAAGCGGAACGCACGCTTGACGACTTTGATAAAGCCTGTGGAAAGATTGGTCTTCGACTAAATCTCATAAAAATGATGTTCATGAGAAACGGATTGGTTTCGTATGCCACATTCACGCTCAACGGAACGAATATCTCCAACTCCTATAGTTATGTCTATCTATGTCGGAAAGTCAACATGATGAACGACTTAGCTCTAGAGCTGAGCAGAAGGAAATGAGTGGCCTGGGAAGCTTTCATTAGCATCGGGAACAAGAAACACTCGGCTCCGTACCCACCTTCTCAACTCAACGGTACTTCCTGCCTTAATGCATGTGTCAGAGACTTGTTCGCTGCGTAAGCAGGATTAACGATTACTCAGCGTAATTGAACGCGCAGTTGAAAGGACGATGCTAGGAGTATACCGTGTCACACAAGTAAGGGAAGGGATCCGAAGATCCGAGCTGCGCCAGTGATTAAAAATCAAAGATACCGCTCTATACGCCAAAGCGTCGAAGATAAAGGTGGGCCGGATACGTAATGCGTATGAACGACAACTGATGGGCATGAACCGCTAGTGACTGGATTCCTCGGGATGTTAAACGCACTGCACGAAGACCACCGACCCGATGGTCAGAGTTCTTCATAAAGAGCCTTGAAGAAAAATATGATGCTCGACGAGTTCCTAGAGCGAGCAGAACCCACTGGGCTACTCTTGCACGCGACTGGGAAAAATAGAAGATTTACTGGCGCCTACTCGAGTCACTTGACGATCAACGAGACTACAGGTGAAATAGGTGATTATTCCCTTCTACCATTCCCATCGCTCATGTGTTAAGAAACTCGATGTGGCTGAAGTTGTGAGAGTATATCAGAACTGTCGATTTTTTTTCCTGTCGATTTTTTGCGACCATTTCTTGACAAATACAACCACAAAGGTGCTGAGATATGAGCGAAAGTCGGAACCTCATTTGGACATCGAGCCCACGATTATGCTTCTCAGGGGCTCACGTGCTGTCCAGCGCACCAGTCAAGGTTGTTGCTTTGTCTTTCTCTCAAGAATAGACACTAAATAAACATTAAAAGTTCATTGGGAGTTTTAAAGTTGTTCATTGTGCTCACAGTACTCTCTGCATTTCCTCTTTCACGTCACTTATCACGCCCATAGGTACCTATGTGGGTACGCATGGGTACGCCGGGGATGTGATCTCCTCAATCAAGCAACTACAACTTTTTTTTATCGTTTTTTCTATTTTATTTTATATGACCCGTCATCACGTTTACTCTGAGGATCACAGCACTTCTCATATTCGATTCGTTTCCTCGCATCTATGGTCAGCGAACGTGTTCCAACTTTACGTGTGGCTTCGGTTACTGCTTGAGGATTTCCATTTCATCTTGAATGTCGTAGAATGCTGCTTGAGTCGACTTGCTTTGAGTTCGCTTGAGTTTGAATTCGCTAGCCGTACTACAACGTTCCCAATTCGATTGCAGAGAGTGGTTATTTCCGGACAAACCTAGTACCAATTCCCCGACCCCGGGTGGATGCGAGGGTTAGGTTGGCCTGGACCAGAATCGCACTAGCGCCATGCTCGGCTCTGAATGAGGGACATGACTACCACTGTGCTATCCGCTTTCTATTATTGGTTCGTTAACTTTACAAAACAGCTTTATGATGTAATCACAACCACAAAGCTGAGCGGAATTGTTTATTGTGACTGTAAAACAAAGCGCAGCCAACAACTATCTCCTCTTATCTCTCAACACAGCAAGTTTAAAAAAACGGAAAGTGAGAGCTGACTTTTAATCTTTGTGCAGTTTTGAAGACTTTTCGTCAATTTTATCACTGAAATGCATTAGCAAGCTAAGGCGCATTGTTGCCGCGCCGTGATAACTACACTTAGCAAACGCTGAATACTTCGGCAGCACCCATGGCCAATGAATCATTGTGAAGTCATTTCCATCTTCAGGAACCCTTCTGTGTTCGAACGTGATCGCTTTGCTTGGCTCGATGCTTTCATTTCTAAGTGTTACAATTTCTGTGCCGGAACTGTTCTTCGTATCCAGAATTGTTGCATCTATAAGCTCTGGCCTCTCATTTGGCTCTCTTATCCTTTTCCTACAGGTAGCCAATTTATGAAAGCTATCCTCCTCATAATTCATTAAAGTCTGTAGGAGACATCACCGACAGAATACCGCGGTATGACGTCTTTTCTTTCCGAGAATACATTCACGGCGACGACAGTAATGGGAATAGGGTTTGGAATGGATACGATTTTTGGAAAAAACTTACCCGTCCTCACAGGTACATTGAAGCTTTTTGGCCGCATCTGACAAAACAATAGAATTTTTACTAAAATTCTTACAGGTATATCAACGATACCGGCTATTATCTCTATAATTATTGTCATCCCGCTCCGAGAGACACCGAAATATTTGCTAATAAATCGCAAGAACAGAAAAGCAGCGAAGGAATCACTCAAGTTCTATAGAGGTACAGGATGATACGTAAATTTTTGAGAAAAAACTTAGTTGATGAAAACAAAGGGTTACGACGAATCGCCACTGTATCACCATGTACTATGCCGCCACACTTCAAAGGCTTACATACTGTTAGCGCTTACACAACCGTTTTTTGCAAATCACCGTTTCAGGAAATACGATCGATGCGGATGCTATCTTAGATGAAATGCTGCTTGAAATTGATGATAAAGTATGCTCAGAAGGGTCGATACTCCGTTCAGCTATGCGGGTTTTACGCGAGTCGCATCTGCGAACCCCATTCTTCATCGGTTGTCTCAGTCTTCAAGTTCGAATTCGAAGCATTGAATCAATCATACAAGCCCATTCTAAGCGTTACCTTTTCAGATCGTTGCTGGGATATGGCCAATTATTTACCTCTCAACCGATATATTTTCCAAGCATTTTACTGAACAAGCTTCACAGTCTGCTTCTTTACTATTTATTACAGCCAGCTTCGTTGCTGGAATGTGTGGCATGTTCATTATAGAGAGGTTCGATTGTTTCTGGTATTCTTTACAGCTGCCGTCGTACTGAAATGCTCGATGGTATAGTTATACACACATGTGTCGCCAGTGCATGTCATCTGTGTTAGTTAACACCTGTGTTATAAACAGCCGCCATACATTAGCACTTCCTAGACTTACCAAGAAGTTATAGAAGTTTTAAGAGAATATGCATCAAGAAATGTTATCTAGGCATTACGTAAATGGTATACAACAAATAGATCGAATAAAATACAGAATACGCTCTTTGACGACGTAAACGTAAAATCCAAAAACTTCTCTACTGAGGTTCAGATCCATCTTTTCACTAATAGTTTTTATCACTCTCCGATATTTAACGGTGAATAATACCTGCGGTTTTCCGCAGACGTTGGTAAGCCTGAAAATTTCAAAACTTATAGAAGGATAAAGCATTTAGCCTTAGTTGATTCCTGAGAGATGCGCCATCGACTTCATTAAACGTCATTAAAGGTTATTGAATTCATATGTCCCCTAAAAAGTGCTTTGTGGCGGCCTACCGATGCTTCACGTCGATGTTGGTATCTTCCTAGATAACTTTGTTACCAATTTGTAGAACCTGGAAGAATGAAGAACTTTGTAAGTGTCGTGACATTAAACTAACAACTGACTCTATGTATAGTAGAAGGCATCCTCGTTCAATGCGCTACACGTATCCTAAAAATGATATTGTGTTTTCAATAACGTTGCCATGCCTCCATCTCCTCATTCTGCTCACAAATCCACCAAGAGTTCTTTCTGAAATTTCACATCCCAAGCCAATTTTACGATGAAGCTGTGAGCACCTTACTGTTAAGAGACATGGCTGATTTACATTTATATCGCAGATATCTTACAGGTTGGACTATAAACATTAAAACTGCACTTGACGTTTCAATTTTTTGCGCTGGGCCAAAACGTGTTTTCAACTTTACCATTTATGATGGCACTACTTCTGCACTTCATAGAAAAGAATTGGTTTCAGATTTGGACGCCGTACTCTTATGCTCTGGCTTGGTTTCTTCAACATCGTCTCGTTGATGCTATTTGTAGTATTTGAACAATTGTCCAGCTTATTTGAGCCGTTAAAATGGGGCTGTATTGTCGCTATGACATTATTCGGAATAACTTATGGGTAGGTCAGCTACCTTTAAACCACTGTTCACAGCTAAATTTTGTACAACAGGTATTATTACAGTATCGGTCTTGGTCCAATAGCTTTCTTCATCACGTCGGAACTTGTTGCTCAACAACACCGATCACTTGTGCAGTCGATGGTATTCGCGGTCAATACCATTGCGAACTTCGCCTTCTCATTTTCCACACTTCCAGCATACAGCAAAATTCAGGTTCGCTCAGGCGTCTTTGTGCCAGCGAAACTCTCTGCTACGGGTGATTGCTGATGGCACCGCTAGGGTAGAAAAAATTCTGAGGGAAAAACCGAACGAAGGTCTCAGCGGTGCACTGGGTAACATGTGAACCCCAGAAAGGGTAATCGCGGGTTCAAATCTCACCTAGGATCCAAGTTTTGCAAAAACTTCAGCGTCATTGCCGTTGTATTCCACATAATACCTTGTCATTAAAAATATGAGGCAGTAAATAAAAAGTTTTGCATTGTGTGTTTTCGGTTAACCGAATGCCTCATCAAACAAGAATGTTCTACGTTTTTTCTTGTAAATGCCTTGTGAAGTTTGAACGTTTTAAGCTACCAATTCATAGCTAATGTTACCAATTTGTAGAACCTAGAACCTCCGGTGGCAGAATCACTAATATTATTTTCGCGCTGTTCTTACATTTCACCACAATTAGATATTGCTTCAGTCTTGGGCATTCATTCCTCTTTTCATCGTTCCGTCTTCGCTTTCGATGACGTACCTATTTCTTAACATGCCTGAAACAGCTGGAAGAGAAGTGCACGAGATCGTCCAAGAACTTTTAGCACGGACCAACAAGAAACAGGTACAGCAATTATTTGGCATTCAAATGAAGGTCAGTCAAATAATTAAGATCACTGAAGTCGATAAGTTACTATAAATAACACTTCATAAGTTCTAGGTCTGCTCAACGAAGATCAAGTCACCGATCTACTTCTGTGGCACTGGTGCAAGAAAACAAGGACACAACTTAAAATGAAATCAATACTTTGATTTTGAGATTGAGCTCCAACTTCATAATATACTTGATGAATGATAAATTCGTATCTTTGTAAAAACTATAGTGGAAATCGCAAACACACCATCCTTAACCAATTCATGATGATGGGCACTGATTTCAGTACGCACGTGGGTAGGACACTGTCGCCGGTACGCATTGATTTCGATTCATTTCTTTCGGGCTCTCCTTTTGCTACATAACGTTTTTTCCGTCCTTTTAATATTCTTCACCACAAATGTTTTACCAAACAGATGCAAAGAAAAACTATTTCCAGCGTGTAACACATTACAGAAACCGTTTCCTGAATGATTTCGTTTACCTAGTTTGAATCCCGTCTACTGTGATTAGTCACTAAATTTCAGAAACTTGGGAGAATCATAACGCAATAAATCACTGAGGCGAATTAAAGTAGATGTAAGTGCAGTGCACATGTATAAATGACATCACCAGAATGAATGAACGGCTGTGAAAAAACTAGGTGTTCACAAAAGGCGCTCGACCAGTTCTGCTCCCCCATACAGCGCTTCTTTGGAGAACACACAACGACCAAAACATCTCCATTTTTCTGCGATATTGGTCCGATATTTTCTAGAACATGGATAGAGTATGTTTCAGGCATATTTATGCCTCAAAGCCAATCAAGAGTTGATGGAAGAGAAATCTGAATTTTTTAATGATTGAAATTCCATGAAATACATGAAAGCCAAGATAATGTCTTTTCAACTCTTCAAAAAAAAAAAAGGAAAAAAAAAGGAAAAAAAATTGTTGAGTAATCCCAAGCCGAAAACATTCATAAAATCCGACTAGATTCAGCTTCTAATCTAGTTGAATAATCAGCAGTTCCAGTTTATAATAAACTTTATCTGAGCTACTATAACTGACAACTAACGCGATAACAGCAGAAGCACTGATGTTAGAAGGGAATTCACCCTCAATTGCTTCTCGTGTGTGGAAACAACACCACAAAAAGACGGCGATGCCACTGTTGAGCTCAAGTTTTGACTGAACTATTCGGAATAGACATGGCAAGGCAAAATATGAATACAGGTGTACCGGCCGAAGTTGACGATGAGAATATACTCCATCGAGAATTTATCTCTATTTACACATCTAGACTTACTGTTATCGTGCAGAATGTCGGTCTAAGTATCTTTGAGCAAATCTTGTAAATTGCGATTTCAGTGAAGCGAGTTTGCTTTGATGCCACTGAGGAGCCGATGCTTGAGGAGCTTAAGTTCGATTTTTGACCAGTGGAGCTGCCCTAGAGAAAAATTGTAGTAAGCAGAACACGCAAATGGAAAAGAGAACGATAACAACGCTAAGCAAAAGAAAACGTCCTATGGCCTTGTTTATTCCCTCTCTCGTTTATCGCGCAAACGCGAGAGAAGCCAGCCTCGTGGATGAAAGAAGTACTGAGACCCGTACAATATCTAAAATCGGGCCATACAAATAAGCAAAAAAACAAAACTATCTGATAGTTCATTTCCTTGTAATACCAAAATATACATCAAGCCTCATGCATAGCTTTGCCAAAGGCCGATGGTACCTTAACACATAGTAGACGTGCATTCTATGTGATCACACGCGTTGCCTCGAGTAGACGATATGAGCTTTATATGGTCATTCTCTTTCTGATGGCTTAATTTGGCTCACAGAATGAGCGTCAGCCATGAGTAGCTATATTTCACACATAGAAATATACGAAAGACGTTTTCTTAAACAAGTTCACAAGCCGGAAATTTGACAGGCAATTGACCACTGTCTCAACTCGAATCGGTATTTTAATTTGTTATTTACTATCTACTCTTTTTAATGGCAAGAAATGTTGGGAAATATAACTTCAATGATGCTGAGATATTTGCAAAACTCCGGGCTGCAGGTGGGAAACGAACGCGCTATTACCCTTTCCGTGGAATAACGCGTTCACCACCACACCATGTTGGCCTTTCGTTTCGCTTATCTCTCAGTTAGTTCTGTCAATGAGTGCCATCAACAATCACCTCTCAGCGGGATTGATCTGGAGAACCAAAATTGACAATGATGAGCCCAGTTAAGCTGAGGTTGCAGTTATAATTACAATTTTGAATAATTATTTACATATTTCGTTATAATTTTGAATAATTATTTACTTATTACATATTTTACATATATTACATACACATATTTCAAAGTTTATTTGCGTTGCTGTAAATAATATGTATATATAAAGGTTTAGTCACCCAAGTTTTAGGTGTCCAGCATTATGACTGCCCGTCACAAAATACTCCGCGTTGCATGTGTAAAGGCGGGCAACTAATCCGACCGAGTGTTCTTAACTACTTGGCATTCATATAACAGCGAGCCGTCCCAACAACGTTCCTGGTAAGCAAATACCGCGTTTTTTGTGCAGAATCTCACCAAAGAGTAAATCTGTGTAAATCAGTGTTGCTTTCGTACTTCGTAAAGCCTACTATTAAGGTCGCAAGCCTCGCTAAGACCTGCGACAACGGACGGCGATTGTTTGCTGTTAAGAACTGAAACCTACAACGCAGGCACATTTTCATTTGAATCCTCGGTACAGGACTTGATTATGCATGTAAGAAGGATAAGGTTCGACGTCACCGGACTGGTCGAGACGAGAAGACATTACCTACTCAACGCCCAGTATGGCATCGAAGAAGATCCGTTCCTCGGAACATGCGACAGCTACAGAGTCAGCAGCGTCGACGTTCACGTCAACACAAATTTGGCCGTAAAAATCTATTCATTCGAACAATTAAAGACCTTAATCGGACGTTTACGATTGAAGAGATGTAGATCAATACTGGCTCTGACCATTTTCGTACTTTAGGCACCGACATCAAGCTATGACGAAGAAGAAGTCAAAGCGCTCTATATGGACTTGGAGAAGTACTACAGAAAAGACCATAGATTCTTCAAGGTCGTCGGTGAACCTTTAATGCTAAGATTGGATCCAGAACAACGTCACATCGCTACCTGCGAATTACGATGGAACGACCAAGTAGAACGTCTGTCTGAGTTTATCATGACGACTAAAACTATTCAGGGTAACTCATCACTGAGTGAGGATGCCTCATTCGAGAAGATGGCTCACTGAGGAAGATCTGGCTCGACACGAAGGCGAAGACGCAACGTCGAGACGAACAACAAGCATGGACCATCGACTCGGATCACCGGCTCTGAGGAAGACGAAGACGTCGAAACGTTAGCCGAAAATAAATATATTTATCAATCTCGTGCAAGCTTATCAAGAAAGAATACATATTGATGTCGCTATTGTCTCAAAACTCTACACGGGATCAGACCACCGTCTCCTTCGTGCAAGATATCATCTCTCACATAAAGGAGAAAAAGCCGCTAGATTCAAAAAAAAAAAGTGCCAAATCCACCATAAACTGGGATTTATTAAGTCCTTAAGCGAACCGTTGGCAAGATGGCGTTCTTAATAATGTTGTCGAAGAATACGATTCGCTCATTACATCGTCACATTAGCGCTATCAAAGCTGCTAGTTCGAACGTCACCAAAAATACGTCTATTTCTAGAAACATTCATTTGGTACCCCAACGTGGAATGATGCCAGCTACAGGCCACCGCGAACTCACTTCGAAACTTGCAAAACAATGCAGACAGGCGAAAGAAGAAAAAAAAGAAAAAAAGAAAAAGAAAAGAGAGAAGAGCAGCAGTTATGGTCGAAGCTGCAAAGGCTGGGGGAAAACATTCGCAGAGATCATAAAAGCTTGCTTCACCAATTACAAAACCAAGATGATTGCACCCCGACTGCCGGACAAAAATGATTCACGGTTACTACTCGGATCCTTTCAATAGCCGCTTGTGTCGAACCATCGGTTCTCCGTTCTGAAATCCGACATGCTACTTCGTCGATGAAAAATTCAACGGCACCAGGTCCGAACGGGATTAGATCTGAACACCTGAAAAACTTTCCGCCAATTCTCACAAACGAGCTGGCTCAGCTGTTCATAGGTTACCTGTTCGAATTCAAGGTCTCTGATCAGTGCAAAACCGTCCTATTGTTCAAGAAGCGTGACCTACACGATATCGGCAACTATGGCCCAATCTGCTTCCTGTCTACATTTGCAATCGAGTTATCCTAAACAGGATTGACAGAACGCTGGGCGAAGAAAAGCCATGTGAGCAAGCAGGGTTTCGAAAAAGATTTAGTATGATGGACCACATCCGCACGATAACAAGATTCATTGAATTATCGCGAAAGTGCAAAAGACCGCTCTGTCTCACTTTCATCGATGTAAAGAAGTCTTTTACTCAATTGAGGTATAAGCAGTCATGGAAGCTCTTGATAGTCAAGGAGTCCCTAGTCAGCACAGCGATTCTTCGTGAGCTGTACAAAATTTCACAACCAAGATATCACCATTGTACAACGATATTAACATCGCCGTCGAAGGAGTTAGGCAAGGCGATGCCATCTCGCCAAGATTATTAACCGCCACCCTCGACAACGTCATGCGAACATTGGAATGGGACAACATGGGAGTGAAAATCGATGGTCGGCAGTTACATCATCTTCGATTGCTGATGACATCGTCCTTATAACACCAAACATTAGCCAGCCGGAACGTATGCTTGAGGACTGTGTGGAAAGACTGGTCTTCGACTAAATCTCACAAAAACGATGTTCATGAAGAACGGATTGGTTTCGCATACCCTATTCACGCTCAACGGAACGAATATCTCCGAATGCTCCTGCTATATTTATCTAGGTTTGGAAATCAATATGATGAGCGACCTGGTCCCAGAGCTGAGCAGAAGAAAACGAGGGACTTGGGGAGCTTTCAAGAGCATCGAAGATGTAGTGAAAAGAACAAAGAACACCCCCCGACTCCGTGCCCACCTTTTCGGCCCAACGGTACTTCCTGCCCTAACGTATGTGTTGGAAACCTGGTCGCTGCGTAAGCAGGATGAAAGATCACTCGGCGTTATCGAGCGCGCAGTCGAAAGGACGATGCTAGGAGTATCCCGTTCCACACAAGTAAGAGATGGGATCCGAAACTCCTATCTGCATCAACGGTCAAAAATCAAAGATGCCGTTCTGCGTGCCAAACTGTCGATGACAATGTGACCCGGATACGCAATGCTTATGAACGACAACTAAAGGACGCGAATCGTACGTGACTGGATTCCTCGAGATGTCTAACGTACATTTAAAAAACGCAAAAAGACCACCAAGCCGAAGATCATAGTTCCTCACCAAAAGCCTAGAAGAAAGGTATGATGCTAGACGAGTCCACAGAGCTAGCATAACCTAATAGGCTACTCCAGCCTGCGAAAGAGAAAAATGGAAGATTTCCTGGCGCCGGCTTGAGCCACTCCACGACCAAGGTGATGACAGGTGATACAGATGAAGAACTGAGAACGTCATAGAAAAACTTCATGAGTAGCCCTTCCTTCCAGTGTGCCTAGGACCCGCAAAACTTGTGAAGAAGGGAATCCTAGTACCGAAGGAGATGTACTTTACCATGTCATATTTTGTAATTTTAGTAATATTTATTTACAACTTATACACCAAAATAAATAGAAAGTTAACAAATACTGAATCTTCAAAACAGATGAGAAGTTGTAATTGCTGGTGCGGAAAACCCACCTACGGTTTTATGAATGAGTCCTTCAGCTCAACAATTTGTAAAAGAGATGGTTTTGTGAACAAACAACAGGTAAGCGATTTTAAAGCATACAACTTCTTAGAAAAGGTTCCCTATGTTTTTCCAAACACTTGTTAATTAAAAAGTAAAAACGCGACTGAAATGAAAAAAAACATGAGGCAAGTTTCTTTCAACTAAAAATGAGCAAAATGATTGACGAGGTGATACAAAACATACAAGCATAAAACAAAAAAGGCAATAACTGGGAACATTGTCTGATGAGAAGCTCCAGAAAGACATAGAATGAACACGAAGTTCTAGAAAAATGTTTACTGCTTCACAACAAATATTTTGTTATGTCTCGCTCCATATATCCTGGAAAGGCTTCCGCGGTCTGAGCAGGCAAAGTGTATGAGCCTGTTAGCTTTTCGCGAGCCGCCACTACAGTTGCGGCTTCATGTAGATCGACTAACACATCGGAACTGAGTCCATTAGTCACCGCTGATGGCTACAATTAGGATGTCACAGCACTCAAATTAGGAACAGCCGATAAAAACTGCAGTCCCTTATGTTCTTGCTTAGCAAGCACGAGGTGTTATTATGTATATTATTCTGTATCAAAACTGCAGTGTTAGCGGAAGAAAACGAACAGTATAGAAAAAACATTATGTTGAAAAATAACAGATACAACAACTAGTCAAGTGGCAAAAAAGTCTGAAAGTCGGAGACTTCAAAGACTTCTTGCCAACGCATTTCTCAACTATTTCCCATGTAATTTTTATGTCTCTCCCAACGGATTACCGCCTTATGATGGATGGGAGGTGTTACTTGGTGTCAGGCAGATATTCGGCGGGGGATTCATTCCCTCGGCAAGACCTCCCAAGCTGAGAAGTCCAGCATTTCTGTTAGGAAGCCCTCCTAAGATTAAACCAATACCACGATCCACCAACGTCCTGGTATCAAACTAGTCGCATGGTGGCAAATCTTCCTCTGCGCCACGCGGGCGGCGACAGTTTGTGGTGGCGATGACCTGAAGCAGATTTTGGTCTACATGACCTCGGGACTCCAGAGAACAACAGCGACTAAATCAGCAACACTCCGAAACAATGAATATTAAGTTGGGGCCCGTACGGCCAGCGAGGACGTGCAATCCAAGTATCCAAGTAGGTAATTTTCACACCGAGATATAGATGATCTGCTTGCATTCTATCTATTTCTGCTCTTCCAACCCATTTTAGACAGCACATTATAAAGAGTGGTTTAACACTACTTAGGAGTTAACAAAAACAACTGCAAAGGATAACATATAGAAGAGAGAGACAGGCGAAACGAAGGACCCGCGTGGTGTGGTGGTGAACGCGCTACCCCCCGGAAAGGACAATAGCACGTTCGTTCCACACCGCATACACCTGCGGTCCGGAATTTTGAAAATATCTCAGCATCATTCAAGTTATATTTCACAATGTATACCCTGCCGTTAAAAAGAGTAGGCAGTAAATAATAAGTTAAAATTATAGAAGAGTATTAAAAATAACATATTAAACGAAAAAAAGCTATAAATAAGGAAGTGATAATAAACAATATATAAAAAATAGTGATAAAGAAACAGAATAAGAAATTTAAAATAGAAACAACAATAACAAGCAGAACAAAACAACCTGGATCATAGTAGTGAACGGTGCTGGATTAAGTCCCATGGCAGCGGCTAGTGTGGCTATTTGGCTAGCGGGATCTGTAAAGATGAAAGAATGGTCTCATTGAGTCACTTTAAGTGAAACAACTAATTGGAGACGAAAATACCAACCAACTGGATTGCATAAACGCATTATGTTCCCAAGTTCTGCACAACCTACTTCGATGGCTGCTGGAAGTGAATTCCTCAGTATATCAAAACAGTGTAAAACCGTTAGAACCACAACAACGAAACATTAAAACCTACCCCTATGCATGGTGTAAGCAATCATGTCCTTATTGTCCAGTGCAGCAGTTGCTTTATCGATTGTTTCGACCATTAGTGGTATGAACTGCAATACAAGTTATAAGAAATATTAGCAAAACAGAAACAGAGACAAAGCCCTCTAAAGGTGTGCGTCGATGCCTTAGAGATGCGTCATGCATTCGACTTCATTAAGAATCGTTTGGAGGTGATCAAATGCAAATATTTGGCTTTCACAATGACTCGCGGTGGTCTACCGGCGTATTGAGCCAGTATTGCTGTCTTCCCAGACGAGTCTGGTACCAATTTGCTGCAGCCGAGGAATGATGGGTTTGGTCGGAGACGGCGCGGCGAGTGATACCATGTGTATTGCAGGGTGTTCCCGACCACTATGCCACATGTGCTCAGAGATAGATATAGTCTTATTAAGCACTAAAATTGTAAAAAAAAAAGAGGTTAACAAACCCCACATGGTAATGAGAAGTTCCATCTGTTGCAAGCATGTTCAGTAGGGTTATACGCACGTCGCCAAGTTGAATCTTCTCTTTCAATAGAGCCAACAGAGACTAGTAACAGATTTTTTAGCACCATGTAAAAATTAATTAGTAATGGTAATTACCTGCTCGTCGAGGTTAAGAGGTGGTGGTTGAGGCACCTTAGGAATGGATAAGGTTGTGGTAGGTGTAGAGAAGCTAGTCGATGGCACAATAGCTTGAACGGACGAAGCTGCTGTTGCAAGAGAGGTACTAGGTGGAAGCAAGAATGATTCACTTGTCAGGCTTTGAACAGGCTGAGTAACTCCACACTGCTAAAAAGTAGAAACAATACATTCTAGGCAATATTTCCTTTTCTACAACCTAACCAGAACGAATGAAATCAAAACAAACACATCGAGCTCTACCTCTAACCCAGCTGCGCTAACTTTTTGCTGTGCGTCGCATAACAACTGCTTTTCGTTGACAGCTGTAGTAGCATTACCACTTGATTCGTTACTACTTGGACGTCCACTATCTGGTGACAGAAGTCCCGGCGCTGACGAGGTGGAAGGAGATGAAGTGCGCTTCATAACAAGTGAAGACAACCTGCGCACCGATGTTGAAGTCTTGATGGAAAGCGCAGTCTTGGGTACAGGAGGAGGGCTTGGTGACAAGGTCCATAGTGGTGTGAATGCTGCAAAGTATTAACGAAGTAGATAACAAAAGTACACAATAACAACGTAATATAGGAACTCCTAATCCTGAGCATCATAGGGAGCTGGAAGTATTTCTAAGGGAAAAAAAAGACAGCGAGAAACCACGCCAAATGTGCTTCAGTGTTTAGCTCCTGATACTGCACAAAGAAATATAAGGACAATAATGAAGGATAAAGCTCTAAGCATTAATCAAACTCTGAGGGATGCGCCATGCATTCGACTTCATAAAGCATCATTTGGAAGTGAATGAATGCAAATTTGGTCTCTACAACGACTTGCGGTAACCTGCCGATGTATCGAACCAATGCTGCTATCCTCCCAGACGTTTCACAACAATTTGCCGACCCCGGACGGATAGAGGAGTTGGGGACGTGGGGAGCGGGAATCGATCCCAAGTGTTTTGTATTACAGGGCACCTCCGACCAATGCGCCAGACACGCCCATGTTAAAAAATACAATCCATGTCTAATATACTAGTCAACTTGGTCATTAAACACAACTACAAAACAGTTGAACATATAAACGATAGCACTTAAAGGTACTAAGAACTTGCCGCGAGCTGGTCTGCGAGTACGTTGACCGCGTTTTACTCTCGATATAAGACCATCAGCTGGATCGCGAGTAATCGAACCCAAACTTCTTCGTTTTTTGATGTAGTCACCATCCTTCCCCAGTTTTGTGCTTCTGCGTCCTCGTTTGGCTCCAGTGCTTCGCCGACCTCTATTGGAGAGCTTTACAATTCCGTTGGAACAATTGTCTCCATTCGAAACTGAAGACTGAGTTCTAGTAGCCGACACTTTTGTACGCTCAGTGACCTTCTTCTCTAGTAGCACAACCGTTTCATTCAGAAACTCTGGAAGTAGCACAAATGAAGTTTTGAAACCACGGGTTAGAGGCTAATCTGTTATTTTCTGCCTACTATAATATTTCCCGTCAGGGTATGATTTGACATATATATATATATATATATATATATATATATATATATATACATTCGTAACACTTGGACCCCAAACCAGACTGAACCACGATCACCTCTTTCCGGGGTTCGCGTATTACACACAGAATCACGAAAGTCTTTCCTCTGCGCTTCTCTGTTTTAGTTTTTTTCTACCTGACGTTGCCATCAGCATGAATTAAATGAAATGAAACAAATCCATGAATTAAAATGAATACCACCAACTTAATTTGGCTGACAGATCTTCGCTACAGCTCTTGCCTTCAATGAGGCACTGCCGGATTTCCACTGCAACTTCAAAAGCCTCTTCCACCTTTTCACCAGCGTTTGCAATTTTATCCAAAGCGATCCTTAAAGTGGAAATGTTTAATACAGATACTCACTAGAGAAATAAGGAAACTTACAGAACTTCATCGATATGCTCCATAAGCGCGACTTCCCATTGTGGAGCACTTCTCACATTAGAAATCTCTAGATCGTCTTCAAACTTTTCTATATGCTTCTCAATGCAAAAGAAATCATGCAGACATTGAATCCCTAATGAGTTCGCATCCTTCAGTTCGCCTAAACAGAAGAAATACAAACAGGTGTCCTAAATAGACCATATGTATATATATAAGGGATAAAAAAGGATAAAGCTCTCAAAATTCATCAATCCTTGAGGGATGCGCCATGCTTTCGACTTCGTTGTGTCGTTGGAGGTGACTGAATGCATATCTAGCCTTTACAATGACTCGCGGTAGCCTGCCGATGTATAAAACCAATGCTGCTATCCTTCCAGACAGGTCTGGTACCAATTTGCCGACCCTGGAGAGATGGAAGGTTTGGTGGGCCGTGGGCGCGGGAATCGATTCCACGTATATGTCGCAGTCGCGCCTCTAACCACTGCGCCACACGCGCCCACACAATATAAACGTATATATACATATATATATATATATATTGTGAGGGATGGAGCAGTGGTTAGTGATGCCGTAAATCAGGAAGCAAAGACTTAGTTCGACCCCCTCTTCAGTCCGCGTGGCCTTAGCTGAGCTATCTCAAAGTATGTAAGAAGAATTGACTCGACCAGCATTCAACGACATTCATGATGACAAGAAAATCCTCAGGCAGCAGCCGGAGCCACAAATTAAAAGTTGGAAGACCTTCGTGGATGATGGATGCGAGGAAACGAATCGAATTCGAGAAGTGTTGGGATCCGCATAGTAGATGTGAAATACTAGTTGTACTTAAGAATTGAATGAACTAATTTCGATACAGTAATACACAGTTATCGACCATGTATTACTCTGTGCGGCGGCTATCCACCAACCAACTTAAATACTCACAACAAATAAACGGCTCTGAAGAAGGCGAAACCGCCGAAACGTCAGCAATTGTGTTCTAATAAATTCTATATTAACAACCTCGTGTCTGCTTATTGATGAAAAACATTTAATTTCAATACACTTTAGCAGCACTTCATCTTACTTAGTCTAGCTCTGTAGAGATAAAGTGGAATTGGTGGTTTGCTTCTATCACCATCCCAGCAGGCAGCCAGCATCCATTCGTACATCTATAAGATAAACATAAGAAATATACCGCACTCAGAGAAGCATAGTATAGCAGTAAAGGAGATTGAGTGAGAAAAACAGAAGTAGATCTGAGCCAAAATTCAACGAAGAAGACTTACATCAATAACAGCAACTACACGAGCCATGCAATCTACAAATCTAAGGTCATCTGTCTTCTCACTTGGAACGGCGGCAACCAGTCTGAAGATAAACATTGAAGAGTTTCAAACCAATTTTTAGACAATATAATCGTCTAATATAAAACTATTGCCAATTTCTTCCTGCAAACTTTGCGACCTCACTTGCTTTTATTCGAAATCCAAACATTAAGTACCCTCTGAAGTCGTTCTCTCTCAGTATTCCAGAAGGATTCAGAGAAGTAGCTGAAACATAAACAAAGTCAATGGGTTTAATATGTACAACATTCTATTTAAAAAGGTTTTTTCTCGTTTTCATTGACATGCCTAGCTATCAGTGAAGAAAAAACGCTATAAGCCTTCATTGTGCACACTTTGTTGAAGTAACATAGTAATAGAATAAATGGCAAGACTTAATATTACCACCTATAATATACAGCATCGTAGATAGGCTACATACGAGTAATAATATTAAATATAGCAGAATATTTTACGCAGCGCACTGGTCGCAGGCGCCCTGCAATATGCATGGGTTCGATCGCCGCACCCAAAGCTCACCAAGCCCTCCATCCTTCCGGGGTCGGCAAATTGGTAGTAGACCTGTTTGGAATGATAGCAGCACTGGCTAGACACGTCGGTAGGCCACCGCGAGTCATTGTAAAGGCCAGATATGCATTCAATCACCTCTAATAATAAAATCGAATCCATACCGCATCCCTCATGGATTGACCAACGCCGACAGCCTTACCCTTTCATCCTTTACACTCATTTTTCACCTTATAATGAAATGGAAAGCAAAAGATTATGCACAATTTTCTCATATTACTAAATACACTCCTGCGCATTTCAGCCAATCATAGAGTAAGTGCTTCTTCTTTCCAGGATTCGAGGGATCCTTCTATTTGCTGGTGATTTTTGCTATTTGCCACTTTCCTAGCAGGAATTAGACAACTCATGGATTCCTTTTAAGTGAATAAATAGTGGCATAAATCGCAATGTTGTCACTTTCTATTCACTGTCTACTTCTTTTTAATGGAAAGCGAAACGAAGGACTCGCATGGTGTGGTAGTGAAGGTGTTATGCGCTGAAAAGCGTAACAGCGTGTTCGGTAACCACAATGCAGACACCAGCGATCAGGAGTTTTGCGAATATAGCAGCATCAGTAGGTGGTAAATAAAAAAAAGACGACATTGTGAATGAAGAGTACTTCTTACCTATCCGGGATGGTGTACGTAGCTGAAGGTACATAGTCAGCTGAACTACGAGGAAACAGCTTTTTTGCAGAGTCATCGTTGAAATCTCTGTAGTTCCTCACAGTGATCTGGAAGTTGGATGTGATGTGACTGAGCCACTCTCTTATTTTCCTTTTTCCTAGATAGCTAAATAAGGTAGAACAGTACGACGGAACAAAACACTGACCAAGCATCCAGTATTCTCTAAGGAGAAGTCAAAGCTGAGATCTTCAGGATCAGGATTATCGAAAATCGTTTTCGAACACATGAGGAGTTCCTAGAACTCGAAATATCAGAAGGAGTAGACGGACGTTGGAGTAATCTAACGACTCGAAGTGAAAATGAGCCACTCTCGATACGAACGGCGGTCAATCGAACGTCTAGGTCATCGCCCGTGGCGCTCTCACAGACCGAACCGTACCCGCGGGTCATTCCTGGCCCAGAAACGCAGCGCTGGATGCGGTCCAGATCTGACCGAATGTTTTCGGATCTGCGTTGTTTTTGAGGTGAAGACGAAGAAATGAAATCATGGTAGTATTCGTGTTCTTCGAATGGACCATATGAAAACAGCAAAATAGGGCGCTTATAAGCAAAAATGAGTTCACAAAGTTCTATAGATTTCAACCCATGTGCTCAAATCTTCGATGTAACTATGGATTTCGTCTTAGCTGATGAAATCTACTCTCAAGAAATGAGTTTTTACGTCTCTATAATATTTCATACCGAAGTGATTATCAAACTTCGCGCCTGGACTCGACGTTGAACAATCCCTGAGGGATGCGCCATGCATTCGACTTCACTAAGCATCGCTGGAGGTGATTGAATGTATATCTAGTCTTCACAATGACCCATGATGGAGTACCGATGTATCGAGCCAGTGCTGCTATCCTCCCGGACAAGTCTGGTACTAGTTTACCTACGGATGGAAGGCTTGGTGAGCCATGGACATGGGGACTGACCCCATGTGTATTGCAGAACGTCTCCGAACATTGCTCTACACGTTCCCATTTCTCTTAAAGTTGATCTTGATTGCGAAATTTTGAAATGACTCTATTTACCATATGCGAAATTTGTCATGAAAACTCTGGAATTTATTCAAAAATCCATTAGCAAACGTCAATCAAGGGAGCTTCCTGAACTGTTCTTCATTTTGAGCTAACAGAAAAGAGAAGCAGGACATCAAGTCCTCGCACATCTGTAGATTTCCGAGCTGGAAATAAAGAAGGCTGTAAGTGTAGTGTGTACTCGGCAAGTGTTGTACTTTCCATATCCTAATTGATGATAGTGGATTCCGATGGGAAGATATCCGAACATGTAAGATAAAACGGAGCAGCCGAAAAGACCTTAGAGGTGCCACATTTGTATTTTACAACAATGTAAAATATTTCATTACGTAACACTACTACACTTTAGTGGCCATAGCCAACAGTTTTCTAGATTGCCTGACACCATGAATCCTATCAGTTGACTAGAATTCGGGCCTAAAACTCATTTATAATAAAAGGTCAAGCACTCTTCAATCTCGACTTTTCGTTTTCAAATGGCCGGGTATCTACTCGATTCCTTTTCTCAGGTCCGATGAACAGGTGTTCCTTCTTTTCTTTTACTCACCGTTTCAGCGCCGACCACGTGTAAATGACTTCAGTGAAATTATAGCACCAGCCGTGCTCACTTGAATGAGAATATTTGACCAAGAAGGTGTTCGTTAGTCGCCATTCTACTCATCAGACAGTCAGATGACTGGCAAGTGTTTCTTCAGGAACACGTGGTCGTTTTGACGAGTATTCGATAAACTCGAACCACTATCACTGCCACGAAAATTCACCGCCACATCTGCTTTCGTTCACAGACACACTCAGAAAGGCCTTGAGAACTTTGAAGATAGGGGTGTTTAGACCACTTTACTGCTAAAGTGACTTCTTCCTCTCAGATCACTTAAACCATTTGTCATTCCAACAAGTGACTCGAACATGAACTAATAAATCGTTCGCCGTCCGAACCCTGCGGCACAATTTCCCAGTAATGTCTGCCTGTTCGAAGAGATCAACCTACACGGCCGTATTAATATGAAACCTATTGTTTTATCGAGTAAAGGGTACCCACAGGTAATTTACTGAAATTAAGCAATGGGTGGTCAGTATGCAGTTGGATAAATTGTTGGCGCGTTACGGAGCAAACATTTTCTGTACTAGTTGGAGATGAACGTGCCCCACATGTACTTTATAGTCACTTGACTGAAAGACTTTGAGCAAACTGTCAACTAAGGGCAATCCACATATATAAAACCTGAAGCAGCAAGGATAGGAATCTCACTTTTTGGGAGCACCTGCACCATTGCCACATTTAGTCTAACATCCGCTAACGACGGTCCATGTAGCGGTCGAGACTAATCGATTTGGCATATCTAACACGAAGATCTGTGAGGAAACCCGTAGCGTTCCGGCAAATTCACCGTATATATTCGGACTTTACTTCCAGTTGTATGGGTTGTTTCTTGTTTCTTTCGATATTTAGCTCAAAAATGACTATAAGAAACGACTACTACTTCTCTAGTTACTAGTTACTTCATCTATTAGAGGCTATGCTCCACATGTTAATCCTTAGCCCCTGAATGAACTCTTAAAAAGCTACGTAGACCGAGTGCACAAGACGTTTTCCTGTAATTATCCGTTATGGCACTTATGGTCAACAGAAACGTTCAGTCAGAGATTAACACATAATTTCAACTCATCCACAACGACCTTCGCCGATTCAACCTCGTTTTCTTTCCTATTTACTCTTTTGCCACGTCCTCTCTTTGCCTCCACTTTTTGTATCGATAACTTTCTCACTATAGACATCACAGGACGGGTCGTTAAGGGAAGAAAAAACTCTTCTCTACAAACCATAGTGCGCGACACACAACGCCAGACACTTGATTTGACGCGACTGCCGCGAGTGGCGACGTCTAATTTCATGTCAGGTACGGACTTAGTAAAAGTCGTCCGCTTCTCAAACACCCTTCTACCCAGCACATTATGAACGATACCGGTTTTTTATTAATAAATATTTCTCTTGTGCTACAATGTACAGCGGCGGGAGGAGATTCATCTCCTAGCAAGGGCTGTCAAGCTCACAAGTGGTCCGGCGTTTCCGCCATGAAGCCCATTCAAGAGTAAACCAATACCAGGATCCCGTTATCAACCTAGTCGCATGGTGGCAAATCTCCTGATCCACAAGGACGGCGACTGCCTGTGGTGGTGACGACCTGGGCAGACTTTGTCCAGACTGACCTCGGGACTCCAGGGAACCACAATGACTAAACCAATAAAACTCCGAAAAAATTGAAATTATGCTGGGGCTGGTACAACCAGTGAACACGGGCATTACAAGTAATTTTTCTTTAAGTAGAGCACTAATAGAGTTGAAGTTAGATTTGTTCACAGCAGTAAATTTTGGTTAGGAATGGACAGCGTTTTTATCTGCTCCGGACATTTACCTGAGCTTTTCCCAAATACCGGATACATCTGTAGCTTTGATAAAAATCCCTAAGAGGACAAGTTTTTTATGAGATGTCTACCAGAAGATATATATTTTTGAACAGTGATCGATTGCTTGTCGAAAATGACAATGAGGATTTTAAAAATGATAACAACGATGTAGAAATTCCAGCAGTTCCTGTCGAAGAGCGTGAAGGAAACGAATTGGGGAAGGATGGCGAAGATGTTGACAGTGAAGTCAGCGGTGAGTAGTCCCAACAATGTACTGCCTCATAACCACTGGATCTTCGTTCGATGACAGCAAATCTGGGGTGAATAGACAATTTTTACTTCGGTGCACAGATCCGGTGAATTACTAGGAATTATCTATGGCCTATACTTGGGAACTGACTGTGAGCTAGCCATGAAGATATGCAACCAGAAGAACGTGCTGTAGAAGGCTACATATGTTGAGACACGGAGAACGGTTTCTACCTTAATGTAGGGACCACTACATTGCCACTATGGAGGGACTATTAGGATTCTAGTCCTCCTCTTGCATGCCCATTGCATCCCATGTCATGACAATGTCGGTGACTACTGGAGTTTGTAAATTTGTACTCAGGTCGCTGCCTGCCCTTGAGGTAGATGAGTCATCACCTCAATTGTTGGCGGGCAAGACTTGAAAGCCTGATAGCATTAGCCCTGATAGTAGTCGTTGTCACTAGAAAGTGCAGTAAGAAATACGTTATTTTACTCATTTACTATGTGACCAGATATCGCATGTATCACACTGCGCGGATCACAGCATTTCTTGCATTCCATCCGTCTCCTAGCATTCACCGTTGACTAAGGTCTCCTAACGTTTTTTCTTGCGGGTGGCTTCGGCTACTGCTTTTAACTAATTACAGGGAATAGAATCACTCGTGAAACAGTTCTAGTGAAAATCTGAAGATTGAGGATTCTATCGTTTTCGGAAGACGGCGAAGGTGTTGACGGTGAATTCAGCGGTCAGTGGTCCAATAGTGTATTGAATGTCGCTGAATGTTGGTCGAGTGTCAAGAGTCAAATGCTGGGGCCTTCCCACGTGGAGTGGGGTGAGTTAGCATGTCCCGGACTAGTCTGGTACCAATCTCCCTACCACTGGGGAAGAGAGCTTTGCTTGAGCTAGGACGGCGTCGAAATCACTACCACTGTGCTGCTTCTCTCTAGTGTCTCCTTAGTGATCGATGGAGTATCGTGTTGCCAAAAAAGCCTCCTGTTCATAAAGTCACAGTGTAACGTATCTTGCGGTAAGTGTTTATACAATTTTAGAAATACTGACAGTTGGAGATCCATTCTTTCAGTGACTATATACACTAACTTGACATGCCTTCCTTTACAAGAATGATTGAATAGTTCGATGACGTACATGTGGTTGTGGTTTGAAATATACCACTTTATGACCGTACGGCAAGATGGAACACATTCATTGTTCCAAAGATAATGGACTTTTTAAGAAGAATGTTACACTTAGTGGACCGACCTACACTTAATATTGGCGACGACTCGATACAACAAAGAAGACCTACAACGAAAGGACGAACGACTGTGTACCATCGACTTGGATCATCGTCTCTGAGGAAGACGAAGACGCCGAAATGTTAACCGATTAGAGCTTGTTTAAGAACCTCGTGTAGATTAAACTTTACAAGTTCTTTCACTTTCTGTACGTCATAATTCCACGTCAACAGTAAATAGCATTTCAGACGGATGAACAGCGGATAGACGGAGCACATTCTTCTACGTAAATTATGTTTCGTGACGAACTCCTTGAGAATCATTACTGGCTTAAAGTGTCGTCGTTAAAGTACATTTGTCGTAAATAAGACCTCGGCGCTTATCTCGAGCGATCATTATCACTTTAAGTACTTATTATTCATAATAATGAAGTACGGATAGAATGCTGGAAGAAGGCTGAGGTCCTAGTTGTGAGCTCATTATCAACGCGCGGTTATCAAAGGAGAGATTTGAAGACTCCGATTATTTCTATTTCAATTAATAAAGTCCACTACATTCAGAAATATGTATGTTGAAAACTGAGAGGGTGAAATTTCATTTATTACGGCGACCCTTCACCAATAGATTGTTGGGGCTAACAATGGTCCATGTATCACATTGACAATAACGAGGCCTGCGAAACCCGTAAAAGAACCTGGAGGCAATCATTTTAGAAAGTGATTAGAGATAATTCAGCATCGAAATTCTCCGGCATAAAGTCAAACCACTGGCTGGTGCAGAAGTTATGTGACAAGATCAAAGGCAACAAGTGATCAGAGAACTGCTACAGGTTTGGAACATACACACAAGCACCTTGTGCGTGACACCGCCTGCTTTCCCACAGCATGATAGGGTTTGCCCTCGAAATGGTTTAGAATAAACAGTATTCTTCTCTATGATATCATTATCACATATATTTTTTATTTCATAGTTGGGTAAACAAAGAAAGTATGAAATACAATAGAATCTAGGGTTGTAAAAATTATTCACAATGAAACAGAGAATACAATGGTAAGCGTATATTGTGACCCGCATGAGAGTTACAATTTGGCCTGTACAGCAACAATCATCATCCAATAGAACTATCGCAATCAACAATGGTAGGGACACAATTTGCCTTAGATAAGCAATCATGCCCTGTAATTCAAAGTATCAACGAAAAACTGAACAAGGTAATGGCTAGAAAGTCGTCGCTTCAATAACACGTCTGGGAATGACGAGCCGTTATTGTACCAGCTAATTTCACTTTCTGCACGTAACCCTTCACCGACCGTAGCAGTCTTCCCGTGTTGGGCTTGTTGGGCTCGTCAGACCGCCGCGTGTGATTGCACTGCAACCGCAATGCTCACTGAAGTCAGGACGTACTGTCCGTGAGCCAGCACAGGAGGCACGAGGTTCCGTCGCATATTTCCCTTTTCTCTCTAGCCTATATTTATCCGCTATATTCTTCTGCTTACAGTTTCATGTTTTGAACCATGTCTACCTACCCCTTGCATATGGTGAAAGAAAACTAGTCCACCATCTAATCATAGTGCTGTCAGCATTTAATAAAGTTTTGTAGGCTGTACGAAGAATATTGCGATGTCTGTTTTGTGGTTTGAATATCCTACCATTTCATACAGTAGCAACGATTCATATGGAAAATGAAATAACAATCAGCTTCTCGTCAAAAACAATGCTTAACACTGCGTGCGGTGCCAGTTCTTCGACAACTTTCGATAGCTTTTCAACCACTAGTGTATTTCGGGAGTTGGGAGGTTTCATGAGTACCAATGCCACTATATATTTTCTCATTTCGTAAGATAACCCTGATTCTTCCATCGTAGCGACTTAGATACAAGAGACTAGATGGTGTACTAGTTTATGAGGATCAGAACCAGCTAGAACGTCGCTGATCTGTATTCTATATACCGGACCTGGATTTTATATCTATACAAATATGTATGCATATTCTCAAGGTCATGTATATATATATATATATATATATATATATATATATATATATATATATACATATATATATAGGACAAAACTAGCGGCCTTGACCAATCACTGAAGGATGAGCCATGCATACGACTTCATTAAGTGTCGTGAGAGGTGATTGAATACGTATATGGCTTATAAAATGACTCCCGGTGGCTACCGATGTATCGAGTCAATGCTGCTATCCTCCCAGACAAGTTTGGTACCAATGTGCCACCTCGAGGAGATGGAGGGCGTGGTCACCCTGGGGAGCAGGATCGACCCCATGTGCATTGTAGGGCGCCTATAACACTGCGCCATAAGCACCCCATTACATGTGTATATACATATACATATACGTTACACATATACATATACATATATACACACATGTATATATAATATATATAGGCACGTACACACATATAAGTATATATATGCATATGTTTATATATATACACACATATATGTACATATATACATATATACGTATATATATACATATATATGTATATATATAATATATACATATATATTAGGTCTCAAGATGTCCACTATTTGACCACGCGGCATGCACTGTCAGGCTATTTTTAATTTAGTAATGTTAAATTTAGTACGGTAGTCAAAGTCCATCACTGCGATTAGACAAGTAACAAAGAACAGCACATCACTAACATTGAAATAGCTAAAAAGGGCGTGAAAATCTTCAAGCGAAAATCGAACTCTGGGATCTCAAATGGTGCGTATGGTAAGCGTTTTCTAGCTGTCTGTTTTTTCTTTTCTAAGATTCTCACTTCTTTCTTGTCCGACCATCGTTTTCAAGTTTTTCAGTTTTTTTTCGTGTTCCGTTGCACTGTTCCGTTCGAGCGCTGCCTGAAATTGCTTCGGAATCGTGGAGTCATATCTGCAGATGAAGATTATGAGACCCTGGTCGATCGCCCTCTTACAAACAGTGACGATAAGGACGTTGGTGATGATGCAAAAGACAACGTGGAAACCAACTTACTCGTGGCAGATGATAATTCTAGGGATAGCGACTCAGAAGATGAAGGAAAATATTGTTCGGATGACGAAGAGATAAATGGGTGAATGGTCAACCTTAGTGGTCTCTCAGGAGCGATATAATGCTTATGTACAAAGAATCATCCGATTTCTACGAACTTTTCAAGGCTATGTTCATGTTGGGAAACTGATCGAAGGAGGCGAAGATATCTATGCTCAACGGAAGAATGCTGAATGGGCAAAGAATATCGTCGAAAAGACGAAAAATTCGTTGGTTTGTGCCTTCAAATGAATACTGTCAAATCGCCCGGTCTGAGACATTACTGGGGCAGTCATCCGGTCTTTGGATGGCACAGTGTAGGGGAGATGGCATGGCAAGCTCTATATTCGAAAAGATCGAACCCATTTGTACTTTGCCGACAATTTGACTTATGATGAAAGTGACAGGTTATAATATAGACGGACTGCTAACATTCATGAATATGAACCACAAGGTTGTATACAAACCTAGCAAAGATATATGTATTAAAGAGTTTGTGGTACAATTCAGAAGAAGAACTGTACTTCTGCAGTGGAACTCACGCAAAGGACACAAGTACGGATTGAAGCTCTTCAAACTGCGCAGTGAAGGAGGGGATGCTTAAAAACGATGGTGTACGCAGGTGCGAAAGCACATATCTCAGACCGATTTGAGGTCTCTCAATACAGTTTTGATGAAACTCATGAACAACTTCCTAGATGAACGGAAATACCGCTACATTGATAACCAGTATAAAAGCGTTCTCCTAGCTGTTAGTATGTCAGAGAGGAAAACATACTTGAGCATAATGTGTGGAAAGATCAGGATCAGGATATCAACGGAAATCATCGAACCGAAACTGGTCAAGCAATGGATAGCTATGCAAAACAAAAGTGGCGTAATGGTGATGGGAGCGAAGCGTAGGAAAGATGTTGTAATTAATTCAAATACGGAGAAGCTTGGAGTTGTTCAAAGTTACAATAAGTGGAAGTCGTTCCTGGACATTACTGACCAGATGGTCGGGTGTTCCCCACATATTAGGAAAACATGTAAATGGTACGCAAGTTCTGCTCTCTCATTGTTTCCCAATATCTGATTTTATTGTTTAGGTATATGCGTTCTATCACTTAGTCACCCACACCTGTTTGGTTAACGCTTGGAGAATCTACAGTAACTGTATGCAAAGCGTCGAGTTCAACATGTTTAAGCGGAACGTCTACCTGAGGTATTTGCAAGATGATAGCCGACCACTAACCGCATTTTCGAGAAGACCACACCCAGTGCAGTAAAATGGACAGATGTTCTAGATTTGCTGCAAGGAATGCTTAACAAGTACGTTCTGGGTACAGCCAATGTAACAAGCATTTTGTTTAGACTGTTTTGATACTGCTCCTCAGAAAATATGATCTGTGCTACTCTTTATAAATTCCACTTAAGGATTGTATATTGTAGGCAGGAATTGCATGTTATATATTATTGCAATAAATATTAAGAAATACAAATTGACTATTGGACGATGTACGACGTGTTAATTATTGTAGTGCGTACTGCGTCGGCTATACGTAAGAAGTACAAACTCTATGCAAGAGAGGTATATTGCATGCCGGTGCTCATGTTACAGCGTTAGTTGTTGACTAGCAATGTCTTTACAGGTTGATCACTGTTAGACAAACATTGTAGTAAAAGACTTACAACATCAATAAGATGTTATGAAAGTATATGTCAGGAATATCCATTATTCCCGAAGAAGTACTTCACAAATTGATGAATGCGAGCTCTAGTTCTTCGTCTACTTCTGCTACATGCTAAAAACACTTCCGTATAGGTTTTCTCAAAAACCTACATCGTAAAATAAGTCTTTTGAGTTACATTTTTACAACAATATGTGATAAGAGTTGGAAATGTGTCTTTTTCCCAATGATGTGGTTTTTCCATTGAAAAGCGCACACCTGGAGGGTGTATAGCCCTTGTGTATACCCCAAATACGTTTACAGAGGTCTGTTCAGTGCTATGACGATGAAATGTACCAAACGTCTAGATATTGCTTTCTAATTACTAACGGATCCCTGTGGAGTTCAAGCAGACGGGCTAACTCACCCAAAAGTATGGTGCAGTACACTTTGTCCGAAATTATAGCGCAGTATACTTTCCGCTAGCACAGCGCAATGAGAACACCTATCCATGAAGCGGCATTATTATAAAATTTGTGTTGGGCAAGCTCTCGACCGACCACAAAACGTCTGGCAGAAATTCTCTGCGTGGCAAAATAAGTCAGTAAAAAGGGTACGCATTGAATTCAAGATGTATGGTCCGAAACGTACAGCAGCGTACTCCTTGAGATCAATGAACATTGTCGTGGAAGCTTTAACGTTGAGCAAACAAAACCTTCATTGATAGTAAGAACTACACACCGGTATTAGGAAGTTAAATATCTGGCAAATTGATGAATCCACCATCTTTTCAAAGCTATTTTCCAAATTACAATACAATCACTTTAAAGCAAGAACTAGAAACACTGAATACATGTGGTAATGGAATACCCAAATGTACCTGAGCACTAATGAGTTCATTTCCGTCGATCCTTCTTGTTCCTAGAAGTGGGTTGTGGAATTGCGGAAGCTTTCACTGTGGCATGCCCTGTGAGCTTCAAGTGTTCAAATAACTTTGTACGACTTTCAAAAACCTGCTTGCATTTGTCACATGTCCCAATTTTCGGACCGGTGTTTACAGTAGCACACAGAGTTGTACTGGCGACTATATCGGAATCCTTCTTATCGCCTAAATGTGTACGAATTAAAATACTCTACGATCAACCTCCATTAAAATTAAAACATGATGTACTCTAATCGCTGTAATTCAAAACTGTCTACCAAATTTAATCCATTCTCCTCTTTTCCAAAGTACTTTATTGATGCCATCGCCTCAATTGGTCGCCCTCGTCTAGATTAAAACACCACTTTCCGTTACTTTTTCTACTTCTCTTTCACAACCGTTCCTATCTTCCTACAAACCTTGTACATGAACCTACTTCAAGTGGAGAATCTTGACCTGTTTAGCCTAGACACAAAGTGAAAGCTTCAGACATTCACAATGCGCAGAAGTTTCCTAAGCTTTCACTCCGGAGATTTGAGTCTTAATGGTAGAGCTCGTAGACATCTTTGCCGGCCAAAGACAAGAATACAAAACCGATAGTCGAAGCTGCTCTTCTAAACTCATTTAAGGGTTGCATAAGAACTCAACAATGAGATTGTCGATTGTTAAGAGTGCTTGGTGAGCACTTGATTTACGAAAAAAAAAACGATCCTCTTCTCAAACGCACTTTCACATAGGACTGCAGACAACATTCGGTGCAATTTTGCACAAAAGTGAAGCATAGAAACCCTAAAATTGCACTAGCACTATTACGCCCTTGTCGCAGCCGCCAAGATGACGAACTTTGTGGAAATCTTGAAACTGTGAACGCCTTATGGAAATCTTATTTCTGGAATTATACACTGGTTCTACAGCGGGAAATTCATGCAAACACATGACTCAAGAAAAAGTAGGGAATAACCTAGCCGAAACCTTCAAAGGCCAAAGTTGCATCAAATTATTTTCACAAGATAGCAAAGTAACTACACTCACTCGAACACACACTAACGCTACCATTCACCTCTTTTTTTCTTCCTCTCAGCTTTCTTTGTTGCAATCAGAAAGCTGTCCTTTCCCTCCACAGAATGACCGCTTATTTCCGCAATAGAAACTTCGGCAAGTTTTTCGCTAACACTGCTGACGGATTCCGAGCTGCTAAACATAAATCAGTTTTTGATTCATAGCATAATCACACTCCATTTTTGCAATCCCATTACCCATTTTAAAAACAAGTACTACATTTTCGCTTCCTGCTCTTCGGGATTCTCCTTCAGATCTACCGGCTCCCAACTGAGATCTTCGTCACAAGCCGCTTTTTTCGCTCCTCGCTTGGCTTTCTTCCCCTTTTGTTCCTCATTTTGTGGTGAAAATTCGGTGGAAAGGCCTTCTGGAATTAAAAAAGACATGTCGGTTATTGAAATTCGAAAAAATAGGAAGTCCTACTAAAGCAAACCGTGATAACATTTGTAATACCCCTAATTAAAACAAATTTTAGATGGAAACGCGCAAACCAAAAAGCTCGCGATCCTCCTCCTTCATGTGTCGTTTCAATTCAGTAAGTTGCTTCTTGTGCTGTTTTGAGTTCTCATGATTGACCATCGCATTCCTAAAAGCCTAACAAAATCGTATTTGAACAAATATACAATATAGGTAATATTTAATATGAAACATACACAGTTTTAAAGCTCTTATCACAAACGACACAAAACAGCAACTCCTCGCCCTCGTCGTTCTCCGAATCGCTGCAGCCTTCGTCGTCAGCCAGCTGCTGCAAGAGTTCTCCTATGTGCTTACGATGAGCAGCCATAGCATGTTCGTTTTCATGGAAAGCCGATGTGAGTCTAAATAATCCAACACATACCAAATTAGCAAATGGCGCATGAGGCGCAGTGGTCGGAGGCACCCTGTGGCACACACATGGGATCGATCCCCGCGTCCAAGGCTCACCAAAACTTCCATCTCTCCGGGGTCAGCAAATCGGTACCATACTTGTCTGGGAGAATAGCAGCAGTGGCTCGATACATCGGTAGGCCACTGCGAGTTATTTTAAGGGCCAAAATGCTTAATGGAGTCGAATGCATGGGGCATCCCTCAGGTACTAATCAACGCTGAGAGCTTTACGCTTTTTCACTCAAGATACAAAGCGTAAAACCTTTCTAACTCACAGGAGAAGTCGAAAGAATTCAAATTTGCATACAGAATAACTTTACTGCAATGACTACAACCTGCACTATAATGAAGAATTTCGAAATCATCTTAAGAAATTGTTGCTGTTGTTGTCGTTGAATCAAGTGATGTCATGTAACAAATCTAGGTATGGCGAAAAAAATGCTAATGCAGAACAGCTTATCGAACATATAAGAAAAAACTTACTGTTGATTGCGTAAAATTTGCTGCTTTCTATTCATTTCCTGCTTCCTCTTGGCCTCTTCGTGTTGCTTCTCCAACAGTTCACGATAAGCTTTGACTCGAGGATCTCGCTTCCTGACGAAAGCCACTAGTTCCTAAGTGTCGACCGGTTGAAATCATCACGATAAGAACATGCCTTAAGAATCAACAAAAGTCACAACACACTCTGATTTGATCATTACGCTGAGTTTTTCCTGCGTCACGACATTTCTTATTTTCGGCTTCCATTTGTCGCAATTCATATCTATTGTTTGCTTGTCGTACATCATACTTGTCCAACCAAGCAAAAGACCTCGCTGTGCGAAAAGAACTCCAAAAGCCATAAAATGGCCCAGTTACCTAAAGGTATGGTAAACTGTTGGCAAGAAAACGAATATTCAAAAAGGATAAAGAAAAAGTCCTCGGCATTGATCAATCCCTGAGATGTGCGCCATGCATTAGACTTTACTAAGAATCGTTGGAGGTGAATGAATGCACATCTTGTCTTTAGAATGATTCGCTTGGCCTACCGATATATCGAACCATTATTGCTATCCTTCCAGGTAAGTTTGGTACCAATTCTCTGACCCCAAAGGAATGTAGGGCTTGGTGGGTCTGGGGCGCCGGGACCAATCCCACGTGTATTAGGAGGGCGCCTCCGACCACTGCGCCACACCCGCCACAAGGAAATGATGACTTAAAGGAGAGTAGAACTTATATAAGATAAACAGAAAAGATACCGTTTCGTAGTCACTGGTAGCGTCACCGAAGGTAGGGTAACACACAGATGGATCTTCAATAAAATCATAGTCTTCTCTGCTGAGCGTATCGAAAACGTTTTTGAACACCGAGAAGAAACCCTTAAAGGAAATGAAAATTTTGTAGAAATCAAAAAATGCATAACAGAAAAGTTCTACAGAGAACTTTGTCCTTCCCGCATTACTGAATTAGACTGAATAGAACAGACAAGTTCGCAAAAGAAAACCTTCGGGCCTTCGTATCCCGTATAGCAACCTGTGGTGAAGAATTGGAAAAGATCCAGGGAGTCCTCTTTAACATCAACACCGAAGCCTAGAATAAGAAAACGTACGACCAAACCAATGTACCACAAAGCAGCAAATTAAGAGTTGAATAACCGTCCTGAAAAAATACATCAAAATGGTAGGAACTAACCTCCTCGTAATATACTTTCTCTATGTCTATCGTAAAATGCCTTTTCATGCGGATCACTGAGTACCTCGTAAGCAGACTGGACCAATGCGAAGTACTTCGTACATTCCTCCAGTCTATCAAGATTCTTGTCCGGATGCCACTTTAGGGCTAACTTTCTGAACGAAGCTTAAGGTGGTATGATGAGAAACGAATGGAATTCTAAAAGACTAGTGTAATCAACTAGAAGATTTCAAATACAGACATATTAAAAGAGTGAGCTGGAAATGAATGTGGTGAAAACGGCTTAACGTTCCGAATATTCACTTGGTTTTAGGCCACAACTTGGATAGTTGGATGGCCCGTCTTCTGGGGTTGTGCGGGCCCGAGCATAAGTTCCACTTTTTCGGAGTTTCACTGATTAAGTCACTGTGGTCCCCCGGAGTCCCGGCGTCTGCCAGGCCACAGTCTGCCTCAGGTCGTCACCATCACAGGTAGTGGCCGCCATTGTGGATCAGAGCGAGATTTGCCACCAATCGACTAGTTTGATACTAGGACGATGGTGGATCCTGGTATTGGTTTGATCCTAGCTGGGCTTCCTAGCGGAAACGCTGGACATCTTCCCAGCATGTGTGGCCCTGCTCGCCACTTTACATCGCAGCTCGATACAGGAACACCCAGCCATGACAAGGTGGTAAACCGCTGAGAGGTTACAATAAGATATAAAATTAATATCTTCTTCAAATAATCTTCATTTGCTAGCTGTCATTTGGTACCAGATACTATGAAAACCACAAGATTTACAATAGTAAGCTGACACTCCATTTGTGCTATTCTGGGGGTCCAGGCTCACCTTGTAGCTTTTGATTCGTGCTACTTGGAGAAACAATATTGGCAACGGCACTAAAGAATATGCTGGTTATAGCACCCAGTTGATTTGGACCTCGTTCAAGAAGAACGTTTCCAAACACGATAGAATGTTGTGGAAAAAGAAGCGGAAGAACAGTAGTCATCAATTGTCGAGCAAAAAATCCGGGCACAAAAATGGAAAAAGCACTGAAATTATACTTTGGGGCTAACCTATATGATTTCTTAATAGTTTCTTCATCTGCGTCTCTAGGAACTTCTAGCACTTCGTAATGGCACTTCATTTCAACCCTGAAAAAGGCACCACTAAAAACTTAGAGACCGTCGAAAGGCGTAGACCGGTTCATGTGAGTACGGAAACCAGTTCTCGATGGTTCCTGTGGAAATAATACTAATAATAACAATAATAATAAGAAAACCACAATAATGCTGAAATATCTGCGAAACCCCGGACCGCAGGTGTCTGCGGTGTAGATCGAACCTCGTTATTACCTTTTCCGAGGTCAATGTGTTCACCACCATGTTATGAGTGTCCTTCGTTTCGCCTCCCTCTCAGTTGTGTTTTATAGACGCTATCAGCAATCATCTGTCCACGGTATTGATCTGCGGAGCATAAATCGGAGTTGAAATAATAACAGAAATAATTAAGAATAATAAAACTGGAGCCAAAATGGGGCATGACACAAAAGAGGCGTCGAATCCACTCTGAGGGAACGAACACGTTGGTGCGACCTGTCGCCCCGCCTATGCGTGGACGAGAAGTCCTGGATTCGGCTTCCGCTCGGCTCCAGGTGTTCGAACTCCACTTGCAAACAGTTCGTTAGTTTCGTTTTGTGCTCTTCAGTTGTGGGGTAGTTGTTCTCGACTGCTTATTTCTATGTATTGGTCTGAGTTATCACATGGCTTCAATCCTACTACTTCGAAATGGACTTTATTTCCACTCAATAGATTCTCCTCTACTTTTCAGAATGGTATTTCAAAAATTATGATTTCATGTTGTTTGTAGAACCTTCGTCGTTTTCCGTTATGTATTGGAAATCCAGGATCCATCACCGTCTTGGCATCAAACTAGTCGCTTGGTGGCAAATCCCGCTCTGATCCACAGGGGCGGCGACTTCCCGTGGTGGTGACGACCTGGGGCAGACTTCGGCTAGACTGAACTCGGGACTATAGGGAAACACAATAACCAAGCCACCAAAACTCCAAAAAATGGGAGTTATGCTAGGTTCAGAACAACCAGTGAGAAGGGGCCATCCAAGTATTCAAGTATTGGAAATCTCTCGGTGAATCTACGTCTATTTGCTGAGAGGGTCGTGATCGATGGTTTAGTTTGGAATCACTTTATTGCCTGGGCATGTTGGGCAGATCAACGAGCAACGGCTGTTCCGACTGGATTCGCTCGATGGCTTTCGTTCAGAAATCCGGGAATCTGAAACTGGGTTCAGCTGTTGAAGCGGTCTTTTCTGCCGCTACCGTAAATGTAATTCATTCCGAATCGGCAAGTATTATTAAATCGTCATCGTAAATAAAAGGATAAAGGATAAAGCTCTTGACGTCGATCAATTCCTGAGGGATACGCCATGCATTCGATTTCAAGGATCGTTGGAGGTGATTGAATGCATATCTGGCCTTTACAAAAACTCGCGGTGACCTACGGATCTATCGAGCCAATGCTGCTATCCTCCCAGAGACGTCTCGTACCAGTTTCCACGTCTCGGAGGGTTGGAAGGCTATGTGAGCCACGGGCGCAGGGGTCAATCCCATATGTATTGCCGGGTGCCTCCGACCACTGCCCTAGACGCGCCTATTGTCATCGTAGAGTAGCATAATGTTAACAGCACACGAGACCACGATGATGGGTATTTGTTAGCGCTTCAATCACGAGACATTCGTTCCGTTTGTCGTCGATTTTTCTGATCATCAAACTGAGATTTCCTGGTGATGAGGCCCTTCAGCTGCTCGGAATGCATTCCCGAACCGTACGTCATCCTTTCGTCAGCGAACTCCACCTCATCACAAATCGTTGACTTTAGTGTAGAGGCGAAAATTTTGTATGAAAAAAGTTTAGGTGTCATGCCTTGACCTTCATCTCCGACACCAGGTTCATCAGCCTTCATTACAGTACGGCCTGAAGGTTTCATTTTGCGTGTGTTGTGTACTGTGTAGATTCATTTCTGCACTGGATTGTTGTCTGGAGACAGTAGAATCCGTGTGACAGAAATGCCACTGGCGAGAGATAACGACTCGCCCGTGTGTGGTGACCCCTTTTTCGGCACTGCCGACCGTGCATTCCCATGTCCTTGACATCGATCTACCACTATCGCAGGCCTGTTGGTGGAACGCCCATCAGTTCTTCATCGACGCTTACCTTCTTTTTACAAGCCTTTTCATAGTATAGATTTTTTGAATAGATATACTTTTGTGGTGTAGAAGCTGTGAAGGGATGTTATTGCGCACATATTTCTCCTAACTTAATAATATATTCGTTAGCCAAAGAGTGGTGTTCACCCTTCATCTAGCATTCCTTCACCTTCCTAGGACAAATATGACTTCGAAAACTTCTGCTATAGTACCTGGTAACAGCAGTCATCAACTCTAGGTGTCTAGGTGCTTACATTTTGCATTTGAATCGAATTGTATGAAGATGAAATACAACCACAACGTTGCTGAGATATTTGCAAAACTCTGGACCGCAGGTGTCTATGGTGGGGAACGAACGCACTATTATCCTTTCCGGGGAGTAACGCGTTCACCACCACACCATGCGGGTCCTTTGTTTCGCACGTCTCTCAGCTATTTCTATCGATCTTTCAACCCCGCTGACGGGTGATTGCTGTGGCAAAAAGAGATATTGCTGAGATATTTGCAAAACTCTGGACCGCAGTTGTGGATGTATTTCGCTTAGTAACCTGCCATGAAAATTATAGAAGGCAGAAAACAAAACGTTAAACATTGTATGAAGATGTTTTGTGTTGTAATGATGAGAGAAAACTGGGTGCTCCTCAGAAAGCGACATGTCTTGATTCTATTTGTGGGAAAAATTATTTAAACAGTTAAGACGTTGATGGAAATTATTTCAAGTGGTTTACTGTCACCAGTATTTTGTTGAAAATCAGAATAGTATCGTTTGTGGTAGTTAAAGGAAGCATAAAGGATAAGAAAAGAATAAAATTCTCGGCGTTGATAAGTCCATGAGGAATGCGCCATGTATTCGACTTTACTAAGCATCGTTGAAGGTGACTGGATACATATCTGCCCTTTACAATAACTCGCGGTTGCCTGGCTATGAACCGAGCCGCTGCTGCTATCCTTCCAGACAATTCTGGTACAACTTTGCCGATCCCGGAAGGATGGAAGTCTTGGTGGGCCATGGGCGTAGGTATCGATTCCACGTGTGTGTTGCTGGGCGCCTCCGACCGCTGTGCCACACGCGCTCTAAAAAAAAGGAAGTATAGAAATGTTTTTTCTCTTTAATTCCATTTGATGAACTGTGCCCAACAACACAAATAAAGCTTTACATGACCTCAAAAATGTCTGCAGACGTTCAAAAGTGTGAATATTGCCTGTAAATTGTTCAGGGTTAAGTTCTCTTAAATCACTTAGATATCGGGATAGGCCGTCTTCTCTGGTTATGTGGGCCACAGCGTAATTTCCAATGTTTCGGAGTTTAGCTGATTTAGCCCTTGCGGTTCCCTCGAGTCTCGAGGTCAGCCTAGCCAAAGTCTGCCCAAGTCGTCACCATCACAGGCAGTCGCCACTCTTGTCACTCAGAGGGAGACTCGCCACCATGCGACTAATTTGATACCAGGACGGTGGTAGATCATGGTGTTGGTTTACTCTTAGCTGGGCTTCCTGATAGAAACGCCGGACTCGTCAAGTTCGGAGTCCCTGCTGGGGATGAATCCCCCTGTTCGTCGTAACCCGACACCCAGGAACATCTCCCAGCCACGATGAGGTGGTAAGCCCTTGGAAACCTACTCTGTTAGATTAGATATAAATTAAACGAGTTTCAACTGTATGAGATCTAAAAACAAGAAGGAAGTGGTTCATTCAATTGTTTCTTACTGTGAATGAATGAGAAGCTGGTTGGTGATTCGAAACTCTCCATGAATTTCTTTAACTTCAAACTATGATCACTGTCGTCTTTATTTATTGTTTTTTTTTCTACTGAAATGGGCTTCCATAGTGTCATGGAATTACAGTAATTCATTCAGTAATGTCTCTCTCGAGATAGTCATTAATCCGATTGGTGTACATCGATTAGCAACACCAGTAACTCCAAACAGCGACGAATGCCTTCATGGCAAGTTTTAAAATAGAAAGAAATGTAACGACATTGCAATGATAACTGTTTATTTACTGCCTATTAAAATTTTTCACGGCGGAGTATTATGTGTGGTACAACCACAATGATGCTATTTGCAAAACTCCGGACCGCAGGTGTCTGCGGTGAGGAACGAAACGCGCTGTTATTCATTCGGTTGGCTAACGCGTTCACCACCACACCATGCGAGTCCTTCGTTTCGCCTTTCTGTGCCGTGAAAAATTGCAATAGGCAGTAAATAAAAAGTTACCATTATGATTTCGACTACAGCCTTGACTTAACTGGGTTCACTGCCGAATTGCACTCCCCAGAACAATTTCGTTGACGGGTGGTTGTTGATGGTACGGGTAAAGAGGAAACCAGTTGAGAGAAAGGCAAAACGAAGGACCTGCATGGTGTGGTGGTGAACGCGTAAGCCCTCGCAAAAGGTAATGGCGCGTTTGTTCTGCACCGCAGACACCTGCCGTCCGGAGCTTTGCAAATGTCTCAGCATCATTGTGGTTGAAACGATATTTTCAAAACTCGGAACCGCAGATGTCTGCCGTGAGAACCGAACACGCTATAATGCTTTTCGGGAGCTGACGCACGCACTACCACACCATGCGGGTCTTTCGTTTTACATTTTTCTCCGCTGTGAGGTGCTATCAAATTTACAGGTGTTATTGGAGAGATCGGAGGTTAGGTTGGGTCGGTAGGTTTTGAACCAGGGACTTGAACATATATAAACACTAAGTTGCTTGTTTCTTGTAGTAAGATAGGAACAGTCTTTTCATCGGACTTGTCTTCTCATTTCGGTGAACTGCATTTTAATCTGGAACCTTTGTTTGAATCCGCATTTTATATCCTTGATGACAACTACAACTCGCGCTCTTTCTCCGCCGTCAGTGTTCAAACCGTGTTGCCACCCACTTATTATCTAAGGTGCATTTGAAGAATGGCTGGCGGGAAAGTTATCATTTACGGCGGACGTGGCGCTCTTGGAAGTACCATTGTAGAACACTTTAAGAATAACAACTTTGTGAGTTTTACGCAATGCTTGAAATCGTTTTGGGAAATCGGTGGTGCTTGGATTTGGAATGACAGCTTTAGTTGTTCCCTCTTTTCTTTTGTTTTGTATTTTACATTAAAACCAGTAAAGCTTTTTTGCTTTTCTTTTTCCTAACACAGGAACTTACTTTGACTTTTTTTCGTGGACGATGAGTATAGATCTGAATAGTAATGACAACGCTGACGCAAACGTTTTCGTGGACAATCAAGACGATTGGGTTGCTCAAGAAGAGAGAATTCTTAAAGGGTAGGTGCACGTTTTCTTATAGGCCACTATGGTAAATTATTTATGTTGTTGAGGATTTCCTCTGCTCTGGACTCCCCAGTTGATGGTATCTTCTGTGTGGCTGGGGGTTGGGCTGGCGGCAACACTTGCGCAGATGACTTCATCAAAAACGCTAACCTCATGTGGCAACAGTCTGTTTGGAGCAGCGCCATTGCTGCTAAGATCGCCGCAAAACACTTGAAACCGGGTGGATTGCTTCAACTCACTGGTGCATACGCGGTACGGGGCGGTTTTTTCAGGGAAACTAGGTACTGTGAACAACGAGTACTTGTAGGCAACGAGTGCGACTGCCGGCATGATCGGCTATGGAATGGCGAAGGCCGCAGTGCATCAGCTGACAGCGTCGCTGGCCGCCGAAGGATCTGGTCTACCACCAGACTCCACTGTGCTGGCATTACTCCCAATAACTCTCGACACGCCGATGAACCGCAAATGGATGCCGAACGCGGATCATTCAACGTAGGTTCCAGCATTCCAACTTATTCGCATGTAGCTATAGATAGAGTGTGCGCAAAACCTAGTTAGGTTTAAACTCGCTCTTATTGCGTGTTTTTTGCTTCTCAGTTGTTTTCTACTTTTCTGATAATTCAGTTCATTCACAAAAATCTGCAGAGGACCAAACTCCAGCAGCCGATCATTGTCATCTAACATTCTGGGCTATAGATTTATTGACTTTTCAAACATAAATCTGTGGTTTATCTGCAGATGTGTTGTTTAATAAATAGCATCATTTTCTTAATTATATGATGTCTCAGTTGGACACCGATGCCATGGATCGCAGAGCATCTAATGGAGTGGACTATGGACAGCAGTAAGCGGCCTGCAAGTGGGTCACTTCTACAACTAAAAACAGCAGGTGGAACTACCGTAATCAGCAAGGTTTAACCCAAACTTACACGAGAAGTGTTGACGCTAGGATCTTAGTCGATCAGCTTTCTAACATTAGCTTATCCGTCAGGCCTGTCACTTCCACTCATTTTGCGTTATAGTTTTGTTTTAGAAAAGTTATTTTTAAACATCGCAACGAGTTCGAATCACTTGACATTTTTGGTTTCATTGTAATGACAGTGTTGCTCCTTAAATCTTAAGCGTTCTGAAGTTCAACAAGAAAGTTAATTTTGGTTTCGTTTTGCACTGTATTCATTGCTTCCTCTGTTCTTCTACCATCTCCTAAATAGATCTTTAATTTGTAAATTCACTTCAATATGTTACAGTACTTGTAGCAATAAATACTTACTTGATACTTGAACGGCCCGTCCTCACTAGTTCGGGCCCCAGCATAATCACCATTTTTCGACGGTGATGAATACTGGTATTGGTTTACTCTTAGCTAGGCTTCCTGTTGGAAACGCCAGACTCCTTCTCAGCCTGAGAGACCCTGCTGTGGGGACGAATCCCATTTGATACCCAGGAACACTTCCCAGCCACGATGAGGCGGTGAAGCGTTGGGAGGTGTATCAATAAATATTTTATTGAATAGACCCTAATGAATATAAGCAATTTATCAGCACTTCATTTAATATGGTTTTCTCAGTTGAAAGCGACTATATTCGTGTATCGGAATAGTTTCCATTGACTGACGGACAGCAAAACGTTGTGACTACTATATCCTTTGGTTTAATACTGTGAACTTTTGAACTGTGCCTGGTTAGCTTCGTTTCCTACTTGAATTGAGAAGAGTATGTTACCCTTGCGATCTCATTTAGGTATTTGATACATCATTGCTACGATTTCATCCAGTGTTCTCCTTCCGAGGCAGTGTCTTACTTTTCTATTCTTCATTTATTTCCTCGAGAACTTATCACGGATGGTGAACGATGTCCGAGAAATCGACAAGTGAGTGCTGCACAAATTGAATGAGAAGCCCGTAACCGCTGTCCTTTCCCGCTTTTTGCGTTAAGGACGCTCTGTTCTTGGACCGTACTGTATCGTTCAGTAAAAAATGAATTCCGTGCGAATGCGAACGACATTGTAAGCAGTGGTTGAACGAGCGTTATTGACTGTGGTTGAGCAGTTCAATATGATCCTGTTACATTGCGACGTCTAACAGTGCCTGGTACAAACAGTATTGCAAAAATTAGGAGAATTGAGGCGGACAGGACCTCTGGACAGTCGACTTTCCAAGTCACCTCGACAACTCTGTTGCTTAAAGGATAAGAATTACCAACGACCAAAAACGTCTGAAGAGCTGTGCAATAAAATTCCTTGTTTCCAATTGCCTGAAGTTTCGTCGTCGTATAGTAGATCAACGTGAGTGGCACAGTGGTGGGAGGCGCCTTGCATAGACGAACTGCAGTTTAGTGCGGTAAATGTAGGGTTACTGGATGCGATTCCGACAGTTCCACATAGGAGTCCGACGAAAAGTAAAAAACCTATCTTTGAAGTTTCCACCGTCCTAAAAGCAATTTAGTTATTGTCTACAAACACTCCTCGGCTTACAATGGTCTTTTGCCATCTATGGTGACACTTTATGAAAAGTGTCTTTGATATTTTCCCATGGCAGAAATGGAGGACAATGTGAGCTGCGCAAAACTCGCATTTTCCATATACTTTGTAAAAATATCGACTAAATGGGGTTTGATAACTTGATAGAGCAGTACGCGTGCGCTGTCTGAATGTGAAGAACACCTAAGAGGTAGAATACATGAAGGGAATTGCAGAAAATCACAATGGCATTGTACTGTGTGCGAATTCCTGTGTTTCATTGTGAAGAAGCGATATGATTTCAAACTGCAGTTCTGGTGATACTTGGCATACTGGAACAAGGGTAAACCTACAACAGAAGGAAAGTCTCATCGAAAACACTTTAAGAATATGTTTGTCAGTTCGTGTGACAGAGTACGTCTCTTCCTTTGTCCTGTCGCGCGCGACCTTTGTAGGTGGTGTTTCATAATCTCACACTTAGGCAATTAAACCTCTGTTTAAATAATATCCCAATAGAATTTCGGTACCAAGGACTTTCTACTCATTCAGCTGCAACGGTTAACTTCGAGCTTTTCAAGGACTTCATTGGCCTTATTATGTCTGCCTAATACCTAGTTTCTTAACCCATTGCTTACCGTTGTAGGTCACGTGGGCCGGAATGAATGAAATTCCGACCTCGAAACATTGAGCACACACATATCAACGTATAATCAACTTTATCGATGAAAATAAGAACAGTTGAAGCCTCCACATCGTTGTTTTGACAACCACGCATTGGTAGTGATCTCACAAACAGCATACATCGCGTTCGCGTTTCCTTATCATAGGAAAAAGGGCGCGAAGTCCTAGGACCGATTTTCGGTTAGCCTCTGCACCGCTGAAGAAGTTGGTGTTTTCTTACTGAGTAGGCACTACGGTATACATTTATTTAATTCGTTCAATAGTGGCCGACCTTTCCGCGGTTTCGCATTTTTCAGAGCCTAGAAATGACACCCAGTTTATTCAGTTAAACACATTTATTACTTCAGCAGAAAAACTTAATACCTTTATTTCAGTCGCTTGTGAAACAATTCCTTTTATACACTCAACATTTTTCAAAAACCGACTTTTCCTTAACATTGGCACGACTAATCAATATTTATTCTTTCACCGATTAGTCAACAGGAGGATGATAAAAATAACTAGCTGAGATACATGCAAAGCGAAGGACCCGGATGGTGTAGTGGTGAAGTGCGCTGCTCCCCAGTAAGGACAACAGCGCGTGTTCGTTCCCCACTGCATACACCTGTGGTCCGGAGTTTTGCAAATATCTCAGCACTTCATACGAAAAATAACTTAATTCAACTAACATTTCGACGACTTCTTGTCCATCAGAGGGCTGATGATCCGAATCGATGGTCAACTACTGTTCCTTCTTTCAATGTGGAGCTTCGTTAACGCATCGAGTCGAACCTAGTGCAGCACCCCCTGAGTGAAGCAACCCCACTTAAAACACAATAACCTCATCTTCACTAGCATTCTCATTATTTGGATCTCTGCCTTTTTGTTCATCTTCAAGCACGACGATGAAAGCTTTCGTGCAAGAAAATGAATGCACAACTATATGAGAGCAAGCAGCATAAGCATGCAATGTTTCGAAGAATCTAGAAAGGTTGAAAGCTCAAACAGATGCCGTACGAACTGAATAGCAATCAAAGAAATCGTCTTTTTGGAGTTTTGTATGACCTTTTTCTGCGTAACAAGAACCACTGGTTTCTCGACCATATTGTAATGTTCGATGAAATAAATAGATCCTCTAGAACAATTGGTTCTGGTTGATTCAGTGGGTAGACCACGATGAAGCTCCGCAGCACTTTACCAAGCTGAAATTGCATCAAATGAAGATCATGCTGACTGGACCGCTTGGTGCTCTACATCTGATTCGATCCATTACAACTTCCTCAATCCGAGTGAAACGACTGCGGTAGAGGAGGACGCTCAGAAAATAGAGAAAGTGCCACAGAAGCTTCAGGAGTCTCGATGCGGTAAAACAAACTATCGAAATGAAAATGCAGTGAAGCGAATGCACACTTTTCGTTGCGTCCTGTAACTGCTAACCCTCATCGCGAAAGTTCTAAAGTATCGATGAAAATAAGGGAAAAAATACTTTATAACAACAACAAAACAAGGTCATTAGCACCAACCAAATTAGGTAACGTAAACAACAACAGCAAATAACAACGATCATATTTTAAAATTACTTAAAGGGTCATTCTTCCTCCGATTAAACGTTTTCTGATTCGATGATTTTCCCTGAAGTTTCTGTCTACGTCTTTTTCCAGGTTTAGCTTTCTTTTTCAAGCCCACTGAGTAGCTGATTCCACGTAATGACTTGGGCACTGCAAAAAAATAGATGAAATCCAAAATCTCATATGTCTCTGTTTTACAACGGAAGAATCAATGTACTTTTATTTAAAAGGAATTTAGAATGTGTTAAGAATCTACGAATGCGAAGAAAATGATGGTCGCGTTTCTAACTCCTCAGGAATTTCTCATATAAGCAAGATCAGTAACCAAACAAGTACAAACCCATGTACTCTGGTACATCAGCAATAGCTGTCGTGTGCACCGCAACCATTGTTGGTCGAGTACTTGTTTCCAGCAGAGTTTTCTCTCTTGGATTTTTGGCAAAAAACGACTGCAGCTTGGCTGAACGCATCATCTAGAAAAGTAAACATATCAGAAATTTTTTTTAGGAAACATCTATTAACATTGTTTTACACTAGGAATCTGAAAAACTTTTTGTAAGCTTCAAAAGCAGGCAGTCAGAGGAGTGGAAAAAAGATGAAAAAGGACAAAAATGTCCGAAGGGTAAATCTGATGACAAGAAGACCACAGTAAGGCGGCGAATGGTATGATTAATTCCTAAATAGGTGTTGTAAGCTTCCTTTAAGGATTCTAGAACTCATTTCCAGTTTTGCTTAATTTGAGTAACTAGATTAATCGACAAAACGTGTTTATTAATAACTGCCAAGGTACCACAAACTATTTCTATTAGAGAGTAATGAGCTGCATAAGATTTCAATCTGGATACAGAAATATATCTTCCAACATAAGGTCAATTAATCGTAATAAAAGCTGTTAAAAAACATACATATTTTAGTTTGATAGGTAAATTTCCTCACTTCGTCGAAATAGAACTTTACGAACTTCTCAAAACATTTTTAGCAAGAAGTTCGTGGTTGCTAGCTTTTCGCAATAGGTAGCTGTCAAAGTTGCATCCGGTTAAGCAGAAGCTTATTAAGTAAGCTCTGCTAGCAGATATATTAGAAACCACCACTACTTTAACTTCAGCATAACTAATCAGTGTTTTCTTGAATGACTAAGCTAACACTCAGTCGGTATAAAAGCTTTATCCAACCAACGATCCAATATCTTCGTCTTCTTCAGAACCGGATTGATCCGAGTCAATAATCTTTATGCAGGACGACTGAACTACTGCTATCCAATGATCAGTTCTTTTTTTGGGACAGCGCATCCAGCACAGTCGGTATCATTATTAGCTAGAACCTACTGCGACAGTTAGTATAGCACCGCTGGGATTTTCCATTCGAGCGGTTCTCGATTTCACTGGATTCGACACGACGCGACAACAACGACTCACCTCGGGAGACGGAATTTTGATCTGTGGACCATCGACTCAGATGAATCCGGCTTTGAAGAATGCGAAGGCGCCGAAACGTTAGCTGAACTGAACTCACATGACAACCCCGTGTTAGCTTAGTCTTTCAAGGGAACATTGTATTAATAGAGTTTTGTATCGGTTTAGTATTGTGCATTGGTATAATTGGCTACGCAGTCATACATAAAAGGGCATGACTTTCCAAAAATATCAGTTTAACCTAGTTTTTCAACATACAAATTCTCAAAGAAAGAAAGAAAAAAGTAAGGAAGAGACTGAGTTTGTTAACAATTTTTGTGCAAGTGTAGTACATGCGAATAGCGATGCATTTATGGACATCATCGCATGCCGATGCATGGAATTCCTTCTGTTTCGTTTCATTACTTGAAAACAAATCCCAACAAAGAAGATTCTAGAACAAAAATAAATCTTACCTTGGTAGAATAAGCAAGGTCGCAACTTATCGATAATGAACTGTAGCTAGTTGATTATCCTTCCAATCAATTAGGTTAAATATGAGCTCGGATATGCTTGTTTAACGCAAAGGTCGTAACTATTTCTGGACACGTCGTGGCGATTATGTTACAATGGTATACAGTATGGATACATAACCCCTACACCACCCCAAAAGGTTGTAAATAAGATGAATTTGCAACTTCAGGAGGACGGCATTTGTCAATGCAAAAGGAAAAAAATGGGGGATTTGTAATAACAACTTTGCTCAACTCGAAACAAGTTTATCAACTATACTAGCAGCCATTACAATCGACGTATTCCTTCTAATAAGATACGAGGCAGCTAGTGCGCCTGGTTGCACAAAATTATGAAGTGTTAACAGTGACAAAATCCTGAAGATATGTTTAACAACGTATTGCTTTTCCAAGACTTTTTCACGGAAATGGTAATAGAAATGTTCGAAAAGTGTTACTCGACTGATGAGAGCTAAGATGAGTGCGCTAAATAAGGTTGAGCTTCTTAACTGAATTAGTTTAATTTCTACAATCATAATCATACAACGCGTGGTTAAGTGTTCTTGCGTAAGATGATGCTGTAAGGGTTGGCCACAGCTTTCGACAACTTCCATCGATTCTATTGCAGAACTCCTCTGCAGCAGAATTCAGACTTTGTGGTAAACTAAGCCGGTACCGACAACCAAACAGTCACCATAACCTTATTTCATGAAAATCAGTCCTCAGAAGTGTTTAGGAGCATCGGTTCTTCTGTCAATGATTTCACGAGGTGAGGGAACCGATCAGAGGGCATAAGATCTCGGATTGCGCCCGACGTGATTCGAACCATATCTGCTTAACAAACACACACGAAACGCCATTGAAATTGTTTCTTACTTTGCACGAATAATACCAGAACATTGTTCTCGACTCCGACCTTTACGTTCTTCTTGAAACTGTGTCTTTAGCGTCAACTTCAATATTATCGCCCTACAAGAAGCAAAAAGCAAAATGAGCGACATTAGCCAACTGAATGAGACCCTTGTCATCCACGGAGAAAAGGTCCCATCATCAAATTTTGGTGGCGCAGGCTCTGTCATCTATGCATCCATTGTCCATATTGTCGAGTCGTAGTATATCTTTTTCCCTCGCATAGTCAACCTCCACCTTCAACCGACGCGTCAAACGAAGGTCAGTATCATCACTTGCAACTCACCGACCGATGCAACTGATGACTACCAAATAGACGCGTTCTACTACTAATTAGAACAAGTTATCGGTAAAGAGAACTCCTTTCATAAATACGTTTTTCAAGGGCTCAAAGGTAGATTAGAAATGGCAACTGAAAATGAATACAGGATAGATTCAGCATTGGACATCGAAATGAGAGTAGGAACCGTCTTATAGAACTTCTTTATGTACTACGCTTCTTTCATGGAAGCTCGCTTTTCCAGAAGAAACAAAGTAGCGCTGTACATAGGAGTCACCTAAAGATACGACATATGCCGAGATAAACCATATCCCTACTAAGAGAAAATCATCCTTACTTGAAACATCGGTTATCCCGTCACTCGGCACTAGGTTTGATCACTGGTTTTTTCACGCAAAGATTCGAATCAGCTTTAAACTGGAGAAGAATTCATGTCACCAACCAAAAAGAAGAATTTCAGCTGTCGAGTCTTGTGCGAGTACAATGTTCTCCACATCGGCCACGATGAACGACGATGGGATCATCAAAAGTTCCCTCCGCGGTATGGAATTGATAACGGAAAAGTTCAACGCCAACCTTTGACGTTCCACGATCCCCATCCCGGACCATAAGACACCCGCTGGAGAAAAACCATTTATAAATCCTACCCCTGCAGCTTGAGATGCGGTAGAAGGTATGAAGAAAGGCACAGATCCAAGACCCGATAATATCACCACCGACATCCTTCGAATTGGAAGCCACAAATTACACATAATTCTCGTTATTCATATGATATTTTACATTCAGCAGAAAATCACACAGCAATGGAGAACTCTGCGCACAGTCTTCCTGCTTAAAAATTTTGACCGAAAAGATCTTCGTTACTATCGTTTGATATCCTAGTTGAGTGTACTCTACAAATTACTTACTTGGATACTTTTAGACTGTCAGTCTTCACTATCTGCGCCGACCCCAGCACATATACAATTCGTTCCTTTCTTTCCTAATCGTAGTCCATGGTGGTGGTCTTGTTCGAGCATAGTAGCGCTTGCGAGTCTCATACCGTAATCTGTAAAACAACTGCAGCTGTAGGTACAGCTGATTAAATTTGTTTACGAACACGTCCGCCCAACGCGTAGGTGGTTGTCCTAGGAGACGTTTGCTTTTTCTTGGAGTCCACTCTCCTGTTCTTTTCGTTCATATGTCGGCTGTTCTTCTCGTTATGTGACCGGCCCATCTTTGTTTCGCTATCGATGTATATTCTCCTGGATTTCGAGGATGTGACAGATTTCGAAGGTCAGAGCTTCGCATCCCGGCTACATATTAAGAGTACCGGTTATATTTCAGAAGACATCGCTCAAGCGCTCTGTGATTAGCTCGAAGCACTCCTGACGTAATTGAAGTATCAAGCTACGTCCCTGCAGCATAACAGAGCGTTGGGAGGACCGTAGAACAAAGAGATGAGCGCGGATTTTCGGATTGTCGACGGCTTCTTTGGGAGGCCCAAATGAGGCCTAAGCTGCTCTCCTCCTATCTAATTCCTCCTTCGTGCTGTTTTCCATGTTCATTGATCGCCCAAGGTATACGTACGAGGTGATCTCTGCAATGAGACAGCCATCAAATTCAATTTTTTCGCCTTCACATGATGCGTCATGAGCTGGGTCTTCTTTCGATGCGAAGTCTGATCTTTTTCTCCGCTTCGTTGAGCTCGTTAATCATCACCTCTGCTTCGCTAGTACTTCTTGAGAAGATGACAATGTCGTCGGCAAAACGAAGGTTTGATAGCAATATTTCATCAATATGTATGCCTATGCAGTAGACTCTACAAATTATTCACGAAAATTATCCTTTTGCGGAAACCGAAGACCTTGGACGAGGCAGAACCAGTTAAGCAAACAGGGATTACTGACAAGGTAAAGTATCTAGAAGTCCGTACTCACCTTCTCAATTCAACATTCCTCTCAGTGCCCTGTTATTCATTAGAAACGAGGGCTTCAACGATGTTTTCTGAAATTTAACCAGAACAGATAACATTCCGTTGAAATGTGAAGTTCTGCTCTACGATGGCAATCTCATCTCTAAAACTCAGGAAAATACAAATCGATAGCGAAACATAGATGGGTGGGTCATATAATGGATAGAACAGAGGACAGATGAAAGGAAAGAACAGTGGAGTGGTGACTACGAGGATGCAAACCGTACTCTTCGACGACCGCCAGGCGACACTTTGGGCTTACGTGTTCGTTACTAAAGTCAACCAGGTGGACTCGTAGCTGCCAACGTTCTAAAAATCGTGGTATAAGAATCGTACACATTCCAATGCTTGGACCAAATCACCATCACTGACGACGATCGCGAGGCAAGGAAACGAATGGAAAACGTGGTAGTGTCTGCACTACTGATGAAGACGGGTCACACAAGAATCCAAGCAAGTAGATTAGGAGCTCCATCTCAGCCCAACTACAACATTTTTGGCCCATCTTCCCTAAGCGAACAAGTGAAAACCAAACTACACACCGCGGACTTTCTTGCTTTTCGTTCAGCTCTAAAGGCGTCTACTTATAGAGCTTTTCAACCTTTCTAATGTTATTCAAATAGTGAAAGACCCCTGAATGTTTAATGTACATCCAATCGCACTGAGAGCAGTTTCCTAGCGTCAACCTCTATCATCGTCTCCAATATTTTCGTCGTTCTGTGCTGCTAAACGAATACGACTTTCTTCGTCATCACTCTCGCATCCATTATGCGAACTTATTTGAACCATTTGGCCACACTATGCGCTAAAAAGCACTTCTATGGCCTATGCTACTATGATATTTCCATTTTCTTCGATGATAAAACGTTCACATTTGAAATCATGGAGAAATCGATACGTTATTGCCTTCAGTCAACAATTGAACCATTCGGAAAACATTACAAGTTGTTAGAAAAGTGTAATCTGACGAGAATTATGCAAGAAATAGACTTTAAAACAATATACAACAATAGTATAAGAAACACATATTACTTAGTATAAAATACTTTCGTACGCCTCATATAAACAAACCAGTGAAATTGTTTCCTTCAGCCTAATTTATGCATGTGAATAACACACTTATCGGCTTCCACTCAGGCAGAACACGTAAACTTGATGTACAATGGAAAAATATGCAGGTTGGTAAGACCATGAAGAAATGATCTACTGTGGGCACCTTGTGGCCAATAACAAGGTCACTGCACCCGTCTACCCTATTTTCAGCTTCAGAAGCTGGGTGGTGCAGGCAGTGCTACAACGAAAACGTGAAAAACGTCCAAGACATGAGCAAGTTTACTTCCTGGATGATAACCCCAAACACTGCGAAGATAACTGGGTATTCGTCGTACCATCTTATGCCTCTCAAGAGCCATCCAAAAGCGTTCGGAACATTAGGATTTGTAACTGGTGACAGAGTGACTTCATAGATGAAAGTACAAGATTTTCCAAAAAAATCTTCAATGCCACACATTTTTTCTGTAAACCCGTATACATACGAAGTTGCACTCACCTCCAACTTGATTTCCTGTATTCGGGCAGCCTTGATCGTTGACTTTCCGCACTTTGAAAGAACTTCCTAAGAAAATACAAATGCAACCACAGAGATTTTAACAAAGAAAAAAGGAAAAAACGAGGACATAAAAATATGTTCCATACACTGGAGACAAACCTTCACTCTCAAAACGAAGGAATCCAGTTCTTTGATACGAATTTCATAAGGAACTATCACTTTTCTGCCCACTAAATTTAGATTTTAACATCAAAGACTGCAATAAAGAAAGCTGCACATGAAAACTCCACTTTGTCCGTTGATATCTTCCTGAACTTCATCTAAGTACACCCTCTCCTCAGGAGTGCAAAGTGACAAAGCTGTTCCTTTATTTCGGCCACGAGCAGTTCTGAAAATTGAAATTTCTTCGGTGTGTCTAACTTGTCTAACTAAGTCTTAACATCCAACCTTAAAATTCCTAAAGTAACGTACCTCCCAACACGATGGATGTAGATGTCAGTTGATGTGGGAAAATCCAAATTCACTACATTTCCTACTTGATGAAAATCGATCCCTCGAGAAACGCCAGATTCCTTATCCTTACGCGAGGACTGGAAATATTCGTATATAATTTCGCAGAAAAGCAACCAGGAGCAAAAAAAACAGTATTTCCCAAGATACAGCTGGATGCTGAAGGCATCGGTAGGGTGAAGAGACTAGCACAAAGGCTGAACGAGGGCCTCAGTGGTGCCATGCGAAACATGTGAGCCCCGTAACGGGTAATCGCGGTTCGGCCTGGCCCAGACTCCAAGTTTTCCAAATATCTCAGCAGCATTGTGGTTGTACTTCACATAGTTCCACATGGTGTAAAAATAATGACCGGAAGATAAACGTTGCATCGTGACTCAGATTATAAGTGCGTTTTCTCATTGACACTCTCGCGACGACGTCTAATTTCGTGTTTTTGCGAAATGGAGAACGCCTAATTTCTTGGTTCTCTTCATTTGCAGATAAGAACGACTTGAGGATTATAGAATGTGCTCCGCAGACGCCATTTTCGAAGTACATCAGCGCTATGGATGACGATTGTACGAGAGAGAAACGAATGGAAATAATGCTTAGCCCTGCACAACCAGTGAATACAGAACATTCAACTATTCAACTAAGTTTATAACTCTTCTGTATGGAGGAAAACACTCGTCCACAATGCAATCATACTGGTGCATAAGTTCTAAAGGGAACATTACGATGTTTACCTTTCAGCTTTCATACACTCTTATTCAAAACAATACCCAAAAGCTAGTTTATCAAAAGTGGTACTGCATTCACACGGGATGCTTTTTTCGACGCATAGGTATTTCTGCACCTCTTCAGTGGCTACACTATTTAGGCCACACACTCTTCAACAGCTACACTCTTTCGTCGCAAAATGAGGAATTGGTGAGAAATTATTAAGATATCCACCCAGCAAAGACGCTCACCATAGCATCTGCCTTTGATAAGCCATCGATTGGTCGCAAAAAGTACGGAAAAAAACTTCTGTGCACCAAAATAAACCATCAGAAAGAAAATGACACTTATAGATGCTTTATCTTCCACTCCCTCAGGACCATCATGACACTCGCGGGTGTCATTCGTCGAGAGTGCTAAGTATTAATTACTGACCTCTCTTGATTGAACTGAATCATCACCGAAAGCATCTACAGCATCAGATGCGATGATAATGTCGAATGCACCATTATTATATTGGTTAATAACATGGAAGCGTGAATTGGCAGGCATGGAAGAATTCAAAACGCATGATTTTAATCCAAATGCTCTGAGCACCAGTGACGTCCTGAAAACTCAACTGATCTAATAAACATATATAGAAACAAACACTGAGAAATCTAGTCATGCAGTACAGAATAAGGTATGTATCCCTGAATCCAGAGTTTTAAACATCATGTGAATAACGTACATATAACATCTATTGGTATCATTAACGAATATTATGGTTTTGCCAACGATCAGCCTCAGTTTGAACATCGCTACAAGTATTGTGAACCGTTCATGGTCATTCAAACATGTTATTTGATACTGTGCCAATTGGTCGACATTAGGAAGATCTCCCTCCTGTAATATCGGACAGATGAATTATGCATACTAAGTGAATTTCTAAAAAAAAGAATATAGTAACCTTCAATTTGATTGTGAAAACTGGACCCGTCATGAACAACGTCTTCAAAGGACTCATATCATCGGTGACGGTAGCTGAGGTCATAATACATTGGTACTTTGACGGAAGAGATTTCTTGATAGAGCTAAAAGAATACATAGTAAAACACAGGAAAATAAAGCATTTGAGAACAAATTGAATAAAAATTGAGTCGTGAATAGACACCATCCCTCATTTCCTGTTCATAACCAAACGACAGTAAGAGATCCGCTTCGTCAAGAACAAGGTATCGAACATCACCGCAAAAATTTGGACGAACAGACAACACCTCCAGTAACTTCCCAGGCGTAGAGACGACGAAGTGGGCGTAGTCATAAAAACACAATAATTAGGTAACCAAACACTCAAAAACTCGTACCTACAGTAAAAAAAACTCTCGGTGCTGATCAATCCTTTAGGGATTCACCATACATCCGACTTTATTAAGCATCATTTGGAGGTGATTGAACGCATATCTGGCCTTTACAATGACTTTCCGTGGCCTACCGATGCAGCGAGCCAGTGCTTCTATCCTCCCAGACAAGTCTGGTACCAATCTGCCGAAGCCCGAGGGATGGAGAGCTTGGTGGACCAGGGGCACGGCAATCGATTCCATCTGTACTACAGTACGTCTCCGACCATCGCACCATACACGCCCATGTTTCCACAGTATTACTTAAACTTCCCGACAAAAGCTCCCACATTTCGTCACAGAGAATGACTTAGATGGTCGACTACAAAGGTCTGGCAAGCTCTACAAAGTTGTAATTTGCAGTTGCTCACTATCGTAAAGACATTTTCAAAGAATTGGTAAATGGATTGAATTTTTACATAAAATCCGGCACGTCTAGCCTATAAAGACCCCAATATTTTAAGAACCGTCCTAAACGTGAATGTTCGTAAATCCTATGAAAAAAAATACAAAGGTCTAAACTACTTACGTTTTCCCAGACTGAACGCTCTTCCATTGCCAAATCAGACAAGTTTAGGGACTGCAGAAATGGAAGTGGTTCAAGAAGCTTCACAAGCAGATCGTTAATCTAAGAAGAAACACTACAGATTATGGCAGATCGGAATAATATGGGTTCGAATCATACCTGAATACAAAGCTCTTTAGTAGGGGCGATGAACAACGCTGTTGGTCCGCCAAAAAATTTCGAATCGGACTGAATACAGAGATTAAATGAAGAACGATGCTTTTGCTACGGCAAAAAGAACAAACCGAAATAAAGCCGATAACTTTGTTAATAATAGGAATTAAATATGCGCCAGTTTTGCCACTTCCCGTCCGCGCTCTAGCGATGACATTTTTGTCCTCTAGAGCGAGGGAAAACAACGACTCCTGCACCTGGGTGGGCGATTCCCACCCGATGATCCCAATAGACTGAAAATATCACCTGTTGAAAGCATTCCTAAGCATTCGCAAGAACAGCGAAGAATTGGTCTCCAAGTCCGAAATAACAATAAATTACCTTTAGTAACCTTTCATCGATGTCAAAATCACTAAATGCTTTCATACCCACTTCAGGTGTTACGACATTAAGTTTAGTCTTCTTCAAACATTCAATACCTTGGCTCCTAAAAGGATGAAGCACACTAATTAAACAGTCATATCAGCATGGAGTAAATATGGCTAGATTTAAATAATACAGCTGATAAAAGCGAAATAGTAACAAGATGACCTTTAACATTCGGTTAGGCTCTGCACAAGATTACACATGGAACACTTAAGTGAAACATCTGAGCAGGGTTTCTTCAAGGTTAAGCGCTTTGTTATAAACCTATGATCGACGGTAAAACAAACAAGAATAAAAGTAAGAACATCACATTTCAAACCGCAGATAAGAGAAAAAGGCGTTACAATTTCTGAGTTAATTTTCCGAGTTAATGTAATGAAATGAATATATAAAAGGGTAGAGCTCTCGGCGTTGATCAATCCCTGAAGGATGCACCACGCATTTGACTTCAATAAGCATCGTTGTAGGCGAATGAATGCATATCTGGGCTTTACTACGACGCGGTGGCCTAACAATGTATCGAACCATTGTTGCTGTCCTCCCAAATAAGTCTCGTAGCAATTTGTCGATCACGGATGCATGGAAGCTTGGTGAGCCTTGGGTGCAGTGGTCCACCCCATGCTTATTGCAATGCGCTTCCGACCACTGCGCTACATGTGGTTTTTATTAACATGCTAAAAACCATAGAGCAGTCCATACATCACCTGCATTTCTTCAGACAAAATGAGAACAACACACTCAGAAACTAAAACCAACATTCTTTCGCTGTTGCGAAGACGTTTGCGCTTCCGTACTCTTTTAACTCGTTCGTCCGTTGTAGGCTGAAAAAATCTACCACTAAAAATGCACTTCACAGCAAATCACGGGCTTCCAAACTGAATTCCAGGGTTCCAAAACTTTGCTCAGATGATTCCTGAGAACCCCATTTCATTTTCAATAGAACTTACTTGAGATTTAACATCCGCTCTGGAGTCTACGTAAAATTCTCGATTTCCTTCCACAACGCACTTTCTGGTCGGCTTCCTCGAGTTTTTATACATATCTAAACCAAAAATATGACGTACGCAGTAAATGTCTATATATTTACATATATGCATATACATATATATATATATATACATGCGTATGTATATGGACATGTATATATACTGGTATATACGCAGATATACGTATTCACACACGCACAGATGCGTATACAAACATAGATGTCCGCACATACATATTGATATTTATCCACATACATACGTAGTATATAAATGAATATATACCTATACAAGTGGAACGAATCCGCTACTAAAGAACAAAAGTATACAGGAAAGAAGTACTGCTATCTTACCGATATTACCGTGTTCCGGAGTAACAACCGTGATATTAAATGCATTGTCCGAGAACCTGCAATTCGAAAGCATTGCGTTATTCGAAAACAGCTTGGAGTGGTGGTGCTTCATGTTTGTCTTCAGCGTTTGTTTCTCCGATAAGGAGAATTTCACTTTGACTTGGGTATTAGAAAATGTGACATTAAGGGCGCGTGTAACGCAGTGGTCGGAGGCGCCCTGCAATACATATGGAATCGATCCCCGCGCCCAAGGCTCACCAAGGCTTCCATCCCTCCGGGTTCGGCAAATTGGTACAAGACTTGTTTAGGAGGTTAGCAGTACTGGTTCGATACATCAGTAGGCCATCGTGAGTCATCGTAAAGGCTAGGTATCCATTCGGTCATTTCCAATGATGCTTAATGAAGTCAAATCAATGGTGTATCCCTCAGGGATTGATCAACGCCGAGAGCTTTATCCTTTATCCTTTGTGTCATTAATGAATCCGCTAGTTTTTTGAAGTTTTCTGGCTTGTGACATCTTCTGACTAACTTAATGTTTAATGTGAATGTGTTTTTCTACAGATAAAGCGCAATGGAAGTTGGTGAACACAAAAATTTCGACCTGAGCGAAATCTCGGCGGAAACTCGAGAGATAGCGGAGTCTTCGTCCAAACCGAAGAAGCCCTACCATCTTGTTAGTTTTGTCAGACAGTTCTTTTTTATGGAGTGATGGTTTTGCGAGGATTCTGTCTCCTATGCTTCATTTGACATCTTTATCTGCTGTTCATCTGATTTCATTCTTTCCAGTCACCAGAGGATATCCCTTATGAAGAAGATATCCTGAAGAATCCTACATCGCTTCGGAGCTGGCAACGGTACATAGATCACAAGAGGAAGACGAACGCGCCGTGGAGAGAAATTTGCCAGGTATTTGTCTAGCTAGTGTGCTTGTACTAGGCGCAAGACTATGGGATAACGTTTTGTATACCAAGGCATCCATTTGACTCAAAAATTTCTTTTGTTTCAGATCTACGAACGTGCGCTGAAGGTCTTTGATCGTTGTTATAAGTTGTGGTACAATTACCTGCGTTTTCGACAGCGAGTGATTGCTCACAAGCCTCCGACGGACATCTCATGGTCCCGTTTATGTGATGCTTACGAAAGATGTCTCATTCACATGCACAAGGTTCTTGTGACAAGTTGCTTGTATCTTTGAATTTTTCGTCAGGATTTGTATCGATCTTCAATTTTCTCTGTTAAGATGCCTCGAATATGGATGGATTACTGCACAGTGATGACGAAGCGAAGAATTGTCACCGATTGTCGACGAGTTTTCGACAGGTTTTTTCAACAAGTGCCTGATGAGCTAAGGATTCGACTCATGTGAATCATTTAGAGCGTTGCGAGCTTTGCCTGTTACACAGCATCTTCGAATTTGGCCTCTGTACATCAAGTTCGTCACAAGTCATGACATTCCTGAAACGTCCATCCGAGTTTACAGGAGGTAGGATTAAGATTTCTATCTATCGTTTGCTCGGACATCCTTTGAGTGTTTCGCGTTGTGTTTCATTCCAGGTACATGAAATTAAATCCACGAGCGCGAGAGGATTTTGTCGAATACCTTATTAAAATTGATCAATTGGACGAGGCCGCTCGGCAGTTGGTGGCTCTTGTGAACGAGGATATGCCGGTGTCCGATAAGGGGAAGACTGTGCACCAGGTAAGATGTTCGCTACCCAAAGTTTCTCAGCAGAAATCCGTCGTCTGATGAACCGTTTGGGTTTTCGAGCCTTCCTCGTGGATGTTGGTTGCACATTATGGTGATTGCATGGTTGAGGAATTCTTCCGCTGTTTGTATTGGGAATGTTACTGGTGTGTACCTCACGTTTTTCGTTCGATGTCGATGTAGTGTTACGCTTCACTTTGTCTTTTGACGACCTGCGACCGATATGGTTGTGGACCACCATGATGTCTAGAGGGTATTTTAGTTGACTTGTCGGTCAGAATTGTGCAACACGAGTGGGGACGGTTGTGAATCAAAAACCACTGGTAGTTGGAAAGTATAAATTTGATAAGATTGCCACATAAAAGGGGCGTGCGAAGCGCAATGGTCGGAGGCGTCCTGCAGTACACAAGTGGGATCGATCCCTGCACGCTTGGCACAGCAAGCCTTCCATCCCTCCGGAGTCGGTAAATTGCTAGCAGATTTCTTTGGGAGGATAGCAGCATTGGGTCGATACATCGGTAGGCCATTGTGAGTCATTGGCGAGATATGCATTGAATCACCTCCAAACGATGCTTGATTAGGTCGAATACATGGCGCATCCTTCAGCGATTGATCAACGCCGAGAGCTCTATCCTTTTACCACATAGAAATGTTTACGCCACTAAAACCATATCATTCAGTTGGAAAGTTTGTGACAAGAAGCAGCATTTAATGTACAATCACTTGTGTGGTTAACGTTAAGTACTGTTATGCTTATTTGGGTGATATCTTGCCACGTAGTTTGAGAGATTTCTTTTATCGTAGCTCAAACAGTACTAAAATGATGTTAATACTTGAAGAAAATGTTGTTCAAAGAAATCTTCTTCGGAAACGTCTCCGTTATCATTTTAACATCAGTTGTTTCTAGCTTTGGGCAGAGTTGTGTGAATTGATCTCAAAGAATCCTAAAAAAGTGCACTCTTTGGACGTTAATGTGATTATGAGACAAGGAATTCAAAAGTACTCTGACCAGGTCAGTCGAGATTCCCAGTCCGTTTTTTGTTGAATGTTTCATTGTAACCTTGTCACTACGTTTCTTTTCGTTTTTCACATTTCTGATGTGCATAGGTTGGAGTGCTTTGGTGTTCATTTGCTGAGTACTACATCCGTGCTGGACAGTTTGAAAGGGTGATTGGATTTTTTCCATTTGAGAAGTCCTTTCTACATTTTAAGTTGCCGACGTGCTTTATGTTTAGGCCCGTGATATATACGAAGAAGCGATGGTTTCTGTAAAGACGGTACGAGATTTTACACAGATTTTTGATGCCTTTGCCGCTTTTGAAGAGAGGAATACAGCAGCGATGATGGATAACCTCGCTGAGCCGCCTGACGAAGAGGATGAACTGGAACTTGAGTGGATGTTCGCGAGGTTTGTTTCAGAAATGTGTTTCAATTATTCCCTTGTGAAAGTTATGGCTTGTCTGCCAATTGCGTTTGCAGATTTGAACATCTGTTGGCTCGTCGACCTTTATTGCTTAACAGTGTGTTACTTCGACAAAATCCGCACAATGTGCATGAATGGCTTAATCGAGTAACCCTTTATGAAGGGCAGCCGGACAAGGTTAGACTGTGTCATACTTGTTGCGACTAGTGGTTGTAAAATTTCCAGCAGTTGTGATTCTTTTTTGAAACAATGATCATTATTTCTATGTTTTTTAGTTTTAACTACTAACACTTGTCTACTTCTTTTAGCAAATAGACACGTACTTGGAAGGTGTACGTACTGTAAAGCCTAAATTGCAAGCAGGGAAACTGTCCGCATTGTGGATTTCGTTCGCCAAGTATTATGAAAATGCCGGACAGATTGATGATGTAGGTGTTCATAGAGTTCAAATTTTGCTCTTGTCTGTCTTCTTCTGTGTCTCAAAATTTAAAGCTTTACGTATAGGCTCGAAGTATATTCGAGAAGGCAACGCAAATTCCATATGCGAAGGTGGACGAGCTAGCAACAGTCTGGTGTGAATATGCCGAGATGGAGCTTCGCCAGAAGTATGTTAGCTAGTCTATCAATATCAGCGGCCGTTTTGATAATAGCGGTTTTTTTCCCTTTTTATTTAATGCCTATTACAATTTTTCAAGGCAGAGTGCTATGTGTGGTTCAACCACAATAATGCTGAGATATTTGCAAAACTCCGTACCGTAGGTGTCTACGTGAGGATCGAACGCAGTATTACCTTTTCCGGGAGCTAGCGCGTTCGCCACCACACCATACATGTCCTTCATTTCACCTTTCTCTCTTTTGATTTGTGCTTTCTAGAGCAAATCCATTGACGGGCGATTGCGGATGGCGCTGGTGGATAGAAAAATAGTTGGGAGACAGGGGAAACGAAGGGCCGTCATGGTGTGATGGTGAACGTGTTAGTTCCCGGTAAGGGTAATAACGTGTTCGATTCCCTTCACGGACACCTGTGGTCCGGAGTTTTGCAAATGTCTCAGCATCATAGCAATGTTTTTATTTGTTCTTTTCTTCTATCAGTCATCACTGCTGGAGCAAAAGCGTTCTCAATTCAAACGTTAACGTTTCACCAAAAATGTATCAAGAGTTCACGAGATTGAAAATTATTTTGGTACGGGTGTATACACTTTTAGATCATCCGATCGCGCCATCGCCGTGTTACGACGCGCGTGTGCTCCTCCGCCGCGAAAGACGAACTATTTTGATGAGACGGAGACAGTTCAGAATAGGGTTCACAAAAGCCTTCGTGTGTGGTCAATGTATGCTGATTTAGAAGAGGGTTTCGGAACGGTTGGTAACGCATTGATTCAAGCGTATCAAGTTGAGGTGTTGAAGTGTTCGCGGTCTTTTCATTTCTCAGGTCGATTCGTGCAGAGCAGTGTACGACCGCATTCTAGATTTGCGAATAGCAACGCCTCAGATTGTCATAAATTATGCAATGTTTTTAGAGGAGCATGATTATTTTGAATACGCCTTTAAGGTAGGTTGCATGTCAAGGGTCCAGTGCTCTAGCATATTCATAGATTCTTGGATATCAGATATCTGGGAAGCAATTTATATTGCTTATATAGGCTTATGAACGTGGAATAGCTTTGTTCAAGTGGCCACAGGTTTACGATATATGGAATCTCTACCTTACGAAATTTATTAAGAGATATGTGAGTCGGATCATTGTTTTGAACTCTAATATTCTGTGGTTCTTGTGAGTTAATTTTTCAGAGTGGGAAGAAATTAGAGCGAGCGCGAGATTTGTTCGAGCAATGTCTTGAAGGATGTCCTGCTAAGTTTGCCAAAAGTAAGCCATCACGTAGTTACTTTCTTGTTGTCTTCTTTCGAAGGTCATATATTGGTTATATTATTGCAATTTTTAGATATATTCTTGTTATATGCTAAGTTAGAGGAGGATTATGGGTTAGCTCGACATGCCATGTCTATTTACAATCGTGCTACTGAAGCAGTTGATCGAAAAGATATGTGTTCGGTAGGTACAACTGTTTGTGAGAATTCAGAGACTTGACTTCTAACTGAATAACTGAGTTGTGCTTAAAGAAGAGAAGTATAAAGTGGCGTGTCATAGGACCACTTTAATCACTCATACTTTATTTATGAGTCTCTTCTAATTTCGAGACCTCATCGTCATTAAACAATGAGGTGGAAAGATATGCATATGGTGTACATAAGTTTACAATTCATATATATATATATATATATATGTATATATGTACATATATATGTTGTATATATACATATTCACGTATATATATATATATATATTTGTATAGATACATACACACTGCGTACAAACATACATATTTGAATTCCTCAATTGTAAGGTATTTTTCGTCACAATGAGCCCTCTTTATGATTTCTCAAAATTACCAGCCATCATGAAACTTTTAGATGTTCAATATCTACATCAAAAAGGCGCAAGAACTCTACGGTCTTCCTCATACACGACCTATTTATGAACATGCCATTAGTGTTCTTCCTGAAGACTCGTCAAGGTAACTATTTTTTTTTTTACATAACGTGGCATCACATGTATGAATCCCAGCATTTTTGGATTCGATTAGTTTTTTTTTTGCATCCAACATTCATTAAAGTCTGAACTTCTGGTTGTGGATTGGGTTGCTGGGTAAATTGCAGCCAACGTGACCCTTCCATCCTCTGAAGAAGGTGGAATAGTGTTACTCTAGGATTGGAATTGTAAACCGAGTTTCATTTAACCTCGGTATAAACTACTGATCTACCATGTTTTACTGATAAGCTAACACAAGTTTACCACCAAATGTTTATTCGGCTGACGTTTCGACGTCTTCGTCTTCTCGGTGTGCTGTCTTTGTTGTCGTATCGAGTTGAGTCTTCTTTTGTGGACCACCACTCGAATGAGGCAACCTCACCGGGCAGCGCTCTTTTATACAGGTCAATTGTTGTTGGTAATGACTATCCGTTGGTAATAATTTTTTTCAACGAATAATCCATCCTGCAGCAGTCGGTATTAGACAAGCTTACATTGAAATCTTCTCCTCATATTGGCTTGTTGATGAAACAAGGTGCATTGTTCATTTACGTCGAAACGAAATGGAGTTAGGTCTGCAATAGTATACTTCGCTATTTACAAGCTTATCTAATACTGACTGCTGCAGGATGCGTTGGAAAACAAATTATTATCAACGGTTAGTCATTGTCAACAACAACTATGTGTAAAAAAGCGCTACCGGGTAAGGTTTGCTCATTTGAGTGATGCTGGACTAGAGAAGATTCGGTTAACGATGAGGAACACCATATCGAGACGAACACCCGTGGACCATTGACTCGGACCAGCGGCTCTGAGGAAAACAAAGACGTCGAAACGTTAGCCGAATAAACATTTGGTAACAACCTCGTGTTAAATTATCAGTGAAACAAAGTAATATAAACAATGTATAATGAGAGTAAAGCGTTGTCGCGCAAGAATGCCATCTCTTTCTACTTCTGTTCAGCAAACACGAGGTGTTACTTTATTTCTTTATTTACGTACAAGCTGACGTTTAAAGAAGAGTAAAAGAAAAGAAATAAAGTAACACCCCGTGTTTGCTGAACAGAAATAGAAAGAATTATTCAATCAATGCCGAGGTTAATAGAAAGTTGGACTTGGGAGTTACTACAAAATGCAAAGTGGAAGTTTTTAGTACATTCTACTACTGTAGGCCCAGGTCTTTAGCAGTAGTACCCAACTGTGATCTTTTGATTATCTAGCCACTTCCCAGCATTCTTTGTTTTGCAACCGTCAACCGTAAAAGTGGTTGAATTCGTGTGTATGTCGAGCTGCCGCTTAATATTCTTTTTCTCCTCACTAACAGCAGTGATATCCGTGCCTTATTAGAAGCAGTCGTATGTACTCATGGATTGTAGAGATAATCGCCATGTTGCAACTGGCAAGCTACATGACGTCAGCCATACACGTATTGACGGTAATTCTTCCGGTTAATTAACCGGTCGATCGAACGCGAGGACTTGAGATACTGTCGCATTGACATCCTTACAGTTTTTTAAATCGCAAACTTGCATGAAACAGACACGAACGTATGAGAACATGATCACTTCATACTGTGTGTAATGCCTCTTATCCAGTGTTCTTGCTGTTCGAAATATGTGCCTTGAGAAAATTTTGGCCCAATTAGTCAGAATTTCTTTTTTCTTTTAAATTAGGAGACATACCGTGATGGCAAAGTTCTTTATTTCATAATGGATTCAACTCAGATGGACATACTTAAAATTTTAATTGGCCTAATTTTTTTTCGACGCAATCATAGTTTTGCTAGCCACCTAAGTGATGCTTATTTTTTCCTCGTACATCCTGTGGTTGTAAGTCAAATCATACCGGTTGGTTTACACCGCGTACAGGCACTACCCAGTAGAAACAGTTGCTATGCTGTCCTATTAGTATAAAAGGCAATTAATTGCCCTGAGATATATAGACGTCTTCCTACTGTCTCTACCGACAAGGGTTTTTTGGTTTGGTCAACAAACTCATTCCAAAAAACGTTTTTTGGACCCTAAATGTTGAAAGAATGTGCTTTGTCCATGGCACAATGTTCATGTCTGTGCGAAAAAAAATTAGGGAGATTGTGGTACATCGGTACATCCACAACCCTGCTTGCTTTCACACATATGACTGGAAATCAACTTGAATATTCCTACAAGTGTTAAAGTTTGACAAGCCAGACTATTTTCAACTATGTATGTGTCGTATATGATACGCTTCATCGGCATTTAAATAAGTGACTGACCAACTGGATAGTGGGGCTGAGAAATGAAAGCAAGACGTTCAAACGGGTGTATAGTACTCATCACAAGAAGTTGCTATCTAGGTTATATTGTTACCCACACAGCTGTGCCAACTTATTGGGTAGTTCAATACTTACAATTTGTTTTCAAAGCTATGAAGTACAAATTTTGAGGTCTTGAAGGCCTAAATTTTAGAAGCTGCCAGAGGTACTTGACTTCATCTCTGTGTTAAGAATGTAAGCTTCGTGATTTGCTTCGTGGTTAGAACCCTATGTTTCATAGGGATGTCGAGTTTGTAATTACCTCCTCAGTTCTTCAGCTGGTTCGCTGCTCTCTACAGTGCACTAGTTATCCTAAATTACATTATTACTCTGCATAATATTTCGATCCAGAGAACTGAGTTTACGATATGCTCAAATGGAGCGGACTCTTGGTGAAATTGATCGCGCACGAGCAATATTTGCACATGCATCGGAAATCTGTGACCCCAAGGTTAGATACGGATGTCCTATTTTTACTTAATATTTTACTTAAAGTAACTTTTCTGAGTTTATTAAGACTGACAAAGCCCTCGTTATTGAGAACTGTTCTCTGTTTATAGATTCACGGCCACTTTTGGGATATTTGGATGGATTTCGAGGTAAAACACGGTAACGAGGATACTCTACGCGAGATGCTCAGAATTAAACGTTCTGTACAACAGACCTATAATACGAGCGTTAAACATATGTCAGCGCAATTGATAGCAGCAGGAGCAGCTAAGGTTCGAATTTTTAGTTTCATAAACACTTGTATCTTAAACTCATAAATATCTTGTGATCTGTCTAGGCAGCTGTGGAAGCCAAATCGTCCAATGCCATGCAGATGCTGGATAAATATGTTTGTTTCTACTGCAACTTTTACAATGAAATGCATTTTTTGCACCAGTAACTTCTCTTCTCTGAAATTTTTATTTCAGTCCGATAAGCATTCAAGCGGTAACATAGCCTTTGTTCGTGGTACAAGTAAAACCACTCAAATGGATACAACGGAAAATCCTGACGAAATCAATGTGGATGTTGATGATGGTAGTGATGAGGATGAAGACATTTCTGGTAAGTTGTTAGGAAATGTCTTTATGTGTGTTGGGGTATTTTATAAGTCCAAAAACTTGAAAAACTACGGATATAACTAGGCTGCCACGCTTCTTCCGACTATACATAGTTTTTAATTCGTGAATGTACCGAATTTGAGAAACAGTTATGGGTGTACTTGTGGAACTTTGTGTCTGTCCTTTTTCTATACAGTCTGCAAGAAGTATTTATTTTTCAGCTATTGAAACGCACACTGTTCCTGCTGCGGTTTTCGGTGATCTTAAACGACCAGAACATGAAGGAACTTTGACAAGCTGAGAATTACTGTTACGTTTTTGTTGCTTTGTTTTCATTTATTTATGGTAAACCTGTTTAAATAATTGCTTGTAGATTTCGAAACAAAGCTATTTTAAAGAAGTGTAATGATTTTTCGTATCTCATGTCGTGCTCACCAATGGCGTCCTGTATTGATCTGTGCTTGCTCAACGTTTCACCACAGTGTAAATGTAAAACCGAATTCATTAGTGTAATGTCATACACATAAAGCTAAAAAACTCTAAAGCTTTTGTCATTGAACGGCCTATAGCTTGACTCGCGGTAGAGTACCGATGTATCGAGTCAGTGTTGCTAACCTCCCAGAGAAGTCTGGTAGCAATCTGCTGACTCTGGAAGGATGGAAGGCTTGATGAGTCTAGGCCGCGGGATAACCAATGTGTATTGCATGGCACCTCTAACCACTGCACTACGCACGCGCGTCCATGTATATATAGAGGCTAGTGGTGCAGCCCATCAAGAAGCAAGGTACTGGTTTTCCGCTTTCACCCAGCGCTCTCCTACAATCCACACGGGGACGCCTGCCTCGGTTATCTCCAAGATTGATAAGATAAATATAAAACATGAAAATAAAGGCTAAATCCTCAATCAGCCACCGAAACCAGATGCGAATTGTTCGAAGAGCTTCGTGGACATTGGATGCGAGGAAAACTAAGAGAATGCAAGAAGTGCTGGGATCCCCACAGTAGATGTGATGATGGCTCATGTGAAATAACTATAAATATATGCATATGAAATATATGTACATCTGCCTTCTACTCACGATAACAGTCAAGTATTTCACTCCATAAAAAGCACAATGAGCGGAACGATTTTCATACGGTGCCGAAAAGTGAGATGCACTCTACAGAATCATGCCATACTTCGTAAGTCTTTTTCTCCCTAGTATGAGATTTCTCCACATAGTGCTTCTAACATTCTCGTGAAATCATAGTATGTCGATACAAGAACCGAATGAAGTTGAAACAATGTGCAGCTTTTCATTTATTGCCTACTACTTTTTCATGGTACGGTGCTATGTGGGATACAACCACAACCATACTGAGATATTTGCCAAACTTGTCCCTCTTACAGAAAAGCAAAGCAAGGGCGTTAGTGGTGCGGTGGGTAAGAAGCAAGCCACCGGAGAGGGTGGTCGCGGGTTCAAATCTGGTCTGGGATCCAGGTTTTGCAATTATCCCAGCATCATCGTGGTTGCAAACTGGAACATCTTCCGCGCTGTATCGAGAGAATTCGCTCAACAACACTTAAGAACGGCACATTGAGTCGATCTTCACGATAAAGGTCGAGTCAAGAAGATCACTTCATAAGATGGCCTGGCCAATCGACGTGAGCAGCACTATATCTGCACCTGCAAGGCTTCAACACGTGAGTATTGACTGTTAGTCATTCTTAATCGATGAATTAATTATGACACACACACAACCACAATGGCATTGAGGAGCAAAACACGGGACCCCATGTGGACTTCGAATCCGAGATTACCATTGTTAGGAAATACGTGCTATATTGGAAATCACAATGCTCTAACTTTTATAAAAGTCAAAACATTAAATGACCTTTTATGAACCGTCTAGGAATGGTACTGGAACAGTAATATCTACCAATTCCTTTTGAAACATAATAACAACTGAAGTGGAAAAAGCTAGCTAAATCCTTACAAGCGAGTAGATAAAAAACAAGTAAGTAACAGATAACTTGCAAATTATGAAAACTTGAAAAGTTGTCGCCATCGTCTAAACTCTTAAAAAGCGTTCGGCAAAAACGCCAGGTTAAAAAAATAGGAATGAAAAGGGGTCAGATGAAAACGCGATTTCGTGGACAACCCTGCACCCAAAAGAGCTATTCTGGACATTGCAAAGTAAAAATAAAAAAGGAGACCACTGTAAAACAAAACTACTCTTAAACCACGAGGAGATTGGAAAAGATGGACAAGAATAGGCTAGGTGATGTTTTAACGTGAAATGAACTTTGAAGAATTTACTAAAACAGAACTTTTTTTGAATAAAGTGCAGAGTCGAGATGGGATAAAGCCTCGACAATCAGGACGGTGAACCAATATTAAGTGTTGGTAAGGTTAACCTTTTTGCTACAAACGGAAGCACTCGACGGTCTAGGAGAATCATGCCATGAGGTTGACCTGACTCTGATCCCGTGACGGAGTTCCTGAAAGACCCAAATCCTTGTCTCATGGACCTTCCTACTTCATATTTACTTAAAAACACTATGCATCCTTTGGGAACCATCGGAAATATTCATCTCAGGACTTCATTACGTGGAGATTTCGATAGTATTTCCATAGAGATTTTAAAGCTAAAGGAAAAGGCAAAATTTAAACCATGGCGAAACAGTCACGATTCATATAGAATGCGGCATCGGTATTTTAATGGTGGTGTAGATGTCTCCACAAAATGAGTATGAACTCTAACCTTTTCAGGCAGAGCGATGACACGTACTCCTGAGAAAGAACCAAGGAGTGATGGTCAACTAAACCATATAAAAACTGATTTTGTTTACATTCCAATCCACAAAACCTAAGAAGATCTTACTCAAAAAATGACATCCTGCTGAGTGCAAAAATAAGAAGCAGAACAAAAAGCTGCAAGAATGCACAGAAATTGTCAAGGCTGCTTCTGAAGTATGAATAACCTCACCAAAAACTACGAGGTGAAGCTCATTTTTAGTATTGAAAACCAAAATAATCTCACAAATATATCAGAAATGTTTTGCCCGATAGGCATCCACATCCTTGAGAGTTAACGGTCCTCCAACCATTTTTAAGCTATCATCGTTTCCTTTCAGTAAAACCTCAGCAGACTCTAAAAAACAATCACAAATGGAAGATACGTCCTAGCAGACTCTAAAAAACAATCACAAATGGAAGATACGTCCTAGTTATACGGAAACATGGACGGCGAGGTGGAAATAGCGAAAATGTGGAGAATCATGGTTTGCGATCCTCAAGTGAAGCGGACCGTTTTCTAATTTTTGAACCGATAAGAAAAATCTCATGATAAACAGAAGGCCATTCACCATGTCACTATTACTTATTTACTTGGATACTTAATCGGCTCGTCTCACTGGTTGTGCGGACCCCAGAATAATCGCCACTTTTTCGGAGTATTGCTCGTTTATTGTGGAATTGTGATTCCCTGGAGTCCCGAAGTCATCCAGGCCAAAGTCTGGCCCAGCTCGTCAGCGCCACAGGCAGTGGCCGTCCGTGTGGATCAGAGGGGGATTTGCCACAATGCGACTGGTTTAGCACCAGGACGATGACGGATCCTGGCATTGGTTTACTCTTAGCTCTTCTTCATGGAAACGTTGGACTGCTTCTCAGCTTGGAAGAAGATGGTAGGGGATGAATCCTCCCCTTGTACATCCCAGCCGGACACCCAGGAACACCTCCCGGCCACGAAAAGGCGGTAAACCATTGGGAGGCACGTCGCCACTTCAACCGCTAATTGAAGTCCCTTCCAACTTATTAGTTATCACACCTCTTTCACACATGTTCGCACTTGTTTGTAACAGTTAAGAACTGACAAAAATTATTAACACGCAGAATTTCAAGAATTCCTGTACGGAGTTTCTACAACTTTAGCTAAAACACTACTATCAGATTTTCTTTTTATAACTCAAGTCATTACTGTTGATTGGTGCCTTGCGCATTATTTAAACATACCATGTTTTCCTTCTCAGATATATCCTTATAAATCTGATGTTCTCAGAGTTAGGCAAACAATTTAGCTCGTCCAACGTATAGTGGTTTGGTACCCTATATAACCGGAGTGGAATTTTTGACCGTTTGTTGACAGCCACTTACACCGACGCCTAACTTTTCGTCCTACTGTCTTCTAGTTGAAATCAACTCATACCGACGATTCACCTTTCCCGAAAAGTGAGCCTGTGCCATTACTGTTGTTTTCGTTCAATAATTCTGCCTTTACACGCACTCTACTAGTAGATGTCTTCGCACGGCTATCTCTAGTTTCATGGAGAACCAGGTTCGATAAGCGTTCACCATATGAATACGTATAGAAGATAAAGGGCTTTGCAGATGATGAAGGTTGCAGTCGAATGCACACCAGAATCCCACCACATCGACGTACGACGTTTTCAAGACTATAAAACGAAGGAAAACACGAATTTGATAACGGTGGGACGAACTAATATACATCTTCGTGTTTTTGTTGAGCAAACGCTAGGTGTTATTATCCTTTATTCACGAATAAGCTGACGTTTCGGCGGATTTTGCCGCCCATTTTGCCATTATGCTTCCGTGTGATTTCTGTGCGGTTGGTCTTCACGCGACATACTTAGTGGAAACCTCATAGAAAGCGGCTCTGAGGAAGGCGAAATCCGCCGAAACGTCAGCTTACTCGTGAATAAAGAATAATAACACCTCGCGTTTGCTCAACAAAAATACGAAGAATTACTTGATCAATGCCGAGGTTAGTAGAAAGTCGAACGTGGGAACTAATATACAGTCTACAGTCTAATATATGAGTATACATACTTATAGTCCTTAAATAAGTAATAAGTTACTCAATGCTATGTTACTTTCTATGTATTCTTTATGTCCTTTTTCGAATTCGACTCGGGGCATTTTCGACTATCGCGCACGATTGAAAACGTACAAGCACCCCTCAACGACGGTATAGCACGCTTTTGGCACTCGTTTTTATAATATGTATACAGTATATTCCTGGATGCTTCAATAATTTTTATACATGCTCTACTAACGTTTATACATGTATATATATGTACATGTATATATATATACGTATGTACATATATACGTATGTATATATATACATGTATGTGTACATATATATACATATACATATACATGTACATGTATATATATACATATATATACATGGACAAACATATATACACGTACATATGCATATAAATATATATATGTATATAACCATAATGATGTTGAGATACATCCACAACGTTGCTGAGATATTTGCAAAACTCTGGACCGCAGGTGTCTATGTTGGGGAACGAACGCGTTATTATCCTTTGGGGAGTAACGCGTTCACCACCACACCATGCGGGTCCTTTGTCTCGCCTGTCTCTCAGCCCACCTGTCTCTAGATTTAGACATAATTACACCGCACATACTGATTATTTCGAAGGAACATGCACTTTTAATACTTCTCGTATGAGAATTGCATTGCACGTACACTTGTATCACTCAGTAAGCATTCTTCTGGATGTCAGCGATTAAACCATTGATTCACTTATAACTTCCCAACCAAAGGATCCGTGTTTCGTATGTTTGTTGCGATTTTTAATAGTACACGATTTTTTCCAGAACTGCAAAGAAGGATTATTGTTAGCCCCCGGAAAGGATAATAGCGCGTTCGTTCCCCACCATAGACACCTGCGGTCCAGAGTTTTGCAAATATCTCAGCAACGTTGTGGATGTATTTCGCTTAGTAACCTGCCATGAAAATTATAGAAGGCAGAAAACAAAACGTTAAACGATGTTGAGATATTTGCAAAACTCCGGACCACCGGTGTCTGTGGTAGTAATCGAACACGTTATTACCCTTTCCAGGGCGTAACGTTCGCCACCTCACCGGTTCCTTCGCTTCGCTTTACTCCCAGCTAGTTTTCTATCTGAGATACATTTATTATTTCTATCATTTATATCTTTATATCTATACATTGGATATCTTGATATTTGAACGGCCCGTCCTCACTGGTTGTGCGGGCATAAGCATAATCTCTATTTTTCGGAGATTTGCCGGTTAAGCCATCATGGTTCTCTAGAGTCCCGAGATCAACCCCGCCAAAGTCTGCCCCAGGTCGTCACCACCACAGGCAGTCACAACCTTTGTGGATCAGAGGGAGAATGTTATACCTCACAACGGTTTAAAGCCTCATCGTGGCCGGGAAGGAGGTGTTCCTGGGTGACGGACTGCGAAGTACAGCGGATGGATTTGTCGCCGCGGCAAACTGAACTGACAAACTGAAAAGGAGTCCGGCGTTTTCATCAGGAAGCCTAGCTAAGATCAAAGTTCCATGATGGTAAATCTCCCTCTAATCCACAAAAGCTGAGACAGCCTGTGGTGGTGAAGACCTGGGGCAGACTTCGGCCAGGCTGACCTCGGTACTCCAGGGAGCCATAGTGGCTTAACCAGCAAATCCCCGAAAAATGGAGATTATACAGGAGTCTGCACAACCAGTGAGGACGGACCATTCAAGTATCAAGTATACAATGGCGTTGAATATAATGTGACGTGAAGTGGAGACAGAGTGTCACATATGACCTTTGGAAATAAATAGGCGAAATCTGCTTTTAAAGAATTCCACATCACATGTAAGTTACATCTCACAACTATGAATAGGTAAGCAGGAGCCTTGCTTATCCCTAAAAGCTACTAAAACAACCACAACGTTGCTGAGATATTTGCAAAACTCTGGACCGCAGGTGTCTATGGTGGGGAACGAACGCGCTATTATCCTTTCCGGGGAGTAACGCGTTCGTACCCCACCATAGACACCTGCGGTCCAGAGTTTTGCAAATATCTCAGCAACGTTGTGGTTGTATTTCGCTTAGTAACCTGCCATGAAAATTATAGAAGGCAGAAAACAAAACGTTAAACATTGTGATTTCAGCTACTAAAACAATTTCTTCTTCAATTCTTAACTCCTGATTGGTAAACTGCGAGAAAACCAGGATTCACATACTTCTACATCGACGGTACCAAAATGTACAAAAAGACTTGTCCTACCTATGACATTCCCACTGTTCACTCCATATGCACAGTAGTATCTGTATCCAAGTCCCATTATCAGTGGAGCAATAGGTATTACAAACTCCTGAACACCTATATAAATTTTTCGTGCACGGTAAAACTATGTAATTGCGCTTCCGACAAAAATATTCTGGAAGACCAACCTTCCTTTTAGTGGTAGAACCGGCAAAGAACAAGATGCACACCATTGTCGTAATACCGGCGAACTCCCAGCTAAACCGCTCACGCAACTCTATTAGCTTAATAAATCTATCCTTTAAAGAATTTACAGAGACATTTCACTATAACAAATTTACTTTTTTTTCAGAATGTTCTCTACACTTCGAACCTTTTGTTTAGTAAAACACCGGAACTACTCAATCGGTTCTTGACCAACATATGATGATCACAACTACAACCCTACTATTTTCTGTTAAGAGTTAGTGAAGCGGTCATAATTTAACAATGCTATATTAAGATTCCTCCCAACGGTTTACCGCCACTTCGTGGCTGGGAGGTGTTTCTGGGTGGCAAGCTGCAAAGTACGGAGAGTGGATTCATCCTATTGGAGGGTCTCCCAAGCAGAGAAGGAGCCCGGTATTTCCATCGGAAAGCCCTAGGAGTGAAGCAGTATCAGGGTCCGCTACCGTCCTGGTATCCTACTAGTTGCATGGTAGCAAATCTCCCTCTGATCCACAAGGGCGGTGATTGCCTGTGGTGGTGACGACCTGAGGCAAACTTTGGCTTGACTGACCTCGTGACTCCAGGAAACTACGAGGGCTAAATCAGCAAAACACTGGAAAATTGGAGATTATGCCGGAGCCCACACAACGAGCGAGGACGAGTCATCAAAGTATCCACGTAAGCATATTAAGCATATTAAGATCTCTGCCTCAGAGAGTGATTTACTTTGCTACTCGTGCGACACTGCTCGATTTGTTACTTTTCCGAGAATTAAATCAAAACATATTTCCTTCATGCAGTCGGTATAAGTTCGTTAGTGCACAAATGACAAACTGACCTTCACAGCACGTTCTTGGGCGAACTGCAGATTCTTCAACACAATTTCGGCCTCGATCTAAGTGAAAATATATAGCAAACACCAAACTATGTAAATACCTAGGCTGGCATATATCACTACTTTCCAAGAAGTAACAGACCTATTAATCTACACATATTACGAATTAAATAAGCTTACCAACATCTATCTTTGAAACAAAACTCACGAAATCGTCGTTCAGTGCTGTTAGTTCAACGGCTTTCTGATTACGAGCCTTTTGATGAGATATCGATTGTCCCATATAAACAAAACCCATTCTAGTACAGAGCGTCTAAAGGATCACCAGTTGATATCCGAACAAAGGAATGAACTGTCCGCAAAACGACTAGACTAAATTTGAACGATATTCCACAAGTGCTCTTTATTCTTGACCAGGAAATCAGGAAGTGCACGAATTGGGCACATATCATGGATGCATTCCACTGGCGACACTATTCTTACTACCACTGAAACTGAGAAACTGCGAATGTTGGGAATGTAAGTGGACAGCGATTAGATCACATGAAAATCTCCTCGTCTTGCTTTAGAAGCCTCAAGTGGGCCATTCGATTCCGGACGTCCTGTACACGTATCGGGTATGGCGCTAGCTCATCTATGTGTCCTTGGCATAACTTTACCGCCATCTCTAGAATAGTGCAGGGTCACTATTCAACAGTTCTTCAGTACAAAAAGCAGATGAGACTGTCACTAACCATCAATAGTCGCTAGTTTGTTGCCGTAACAGTAATGAACCTGATATCCCAAATATGAGACAGTTGGAAATATAGGCAGAAGGTGCAACATGTTTCTGTAATGATAACATTTATTGTCGAAATAATTAACAAGCCATGTTTCTAAGAAAAAAGAAGAGGAAACCAACGAGGAAAAGTTCACTTAATGATGGAAAGTAACCTTCAGCGCACGCACTTGTGATGGAATGCCGACAAAGCAGAAAACAGCATCATTATACCTCCACCCGAAGCACTGAATCTCAACTTTTCACGCTCTTCAGCCAACTAAAGCACGTCGGGATAAGTCATAAGTCTTAAACATCACAATCACAAGATTTGGAATGAAACAAATGCATAGGAATTTAATAGCAAGCGCTTTGCCGCCTGACGAGTGTCTAGTTCAGTGGTCACGGTCACCCTGCAGTACACACAGGACCGGTCGTTGGCTCGATTCGAAATAAGCTTGTAACATAAGACATATTTTCAAAGCCGTGCTATTTCATTTGAGACATTTTCAATGAAGGATGACTTTTTTACCACGGAGGCTACGAAATTCAGGTAAGCCGCATCGTCTCCCCTGTCTCCAAAAATAACTGGGCCTACCTTTCTCTGACTTCCTGCATAAAAACTTTTGAAACCATTTTTTTCGTTTTTATGGCCTTTTATACTCTATGCAGTCTCAATGTTCTTCATACCTTTTCACGATATCAGAATACATTCGTCTTATGTGTGGTAAACAAAAAACTTGTCCACCAGCCGACTTCGGTATTATAAGGCTTTCCAAGTCTAGGGTTCTTATATCTCTTCACTGATCTATTCTAAACGATTCTACGGATTGAAAAGTCAAAAAGCGGTCAAAAATTTAATTTTATACACTTGAACCATGTCGGCCGAAACCTAAACTGCATCATCGATAGACTCCCTATTGAGAAATAGTGAAAATACTGAGGAAATTAAGACTCTCTTGCAGTCCTCGTACAAACTGAAGGCCCATTCAGCGCGCTCAAATGGAAATGGATCAGTAAACAACTACAACACAGGGACCATGGTACCATGTCTACCAGCAACAACATCTCTGCTGGTAAAAAAAGAAAATTCACTCGCAAAACTTTTTTTAGTGAAATATCAAAGGCAGAGAACAACTTTTCTGGCACGACGTCCGGCAGAGCATGCGGTAGTAAAGCTATCGAAAACAAATGTATAGCAGGAAAGAACAACGTGCGAAAAACAAACATTCAGGAAGAAAAAGGTGAAAGAAAGGGCTGAAAGAGAAGGAGAAGAAGAACTGAGAGAAAGGCAGAACGAGGACCTCAGTGGCCAAGTGCGTAACAAGTGAGCCACCAGAAAGAGTAATCGTGGTTCGATCTGGTCTGGAGTCCAAGTTTTGCAAACATCTCAGCATCATCGTGGACTATTTCATAGAATATCCCGTTTTCAAAATGGTTGGCAGTAGGTAAAAGTTATACGTCCAGGAAGTAAACAAAATACGATAGTATCATACCGCCTGCCACTCACAATTTGTACATGGTTCAAATCATCGCGAATGTGTTAAAGCGCAAAGAACTCCACATCATTTCAGAGTTAACTCCACTTATAACTCTCACCTCTCACACAAGAACGGCGCTTGTGGGGAACATGTTTCAAAACGCCGCCATCGCCTGCGTAGAGAGAGAACAGAAGGATAAATCCCTGGGCTTGGCGCTGCATGCAGCCATTTCCAACTGTTACGAACCCGTAGCTCCTCAGGGTATCTGTAGAGGGATAGTCTCACCTCAAAATTGATATGTTCAGAGGGTATAACGTTCTGTTTATCCTGCTCTTTATTTCGAACGAGATAAATGCAGCAATAAAGCGCTGCTGAAAAATCGCCGGTCAACAGAAGTTGCTAAAAAGGACTGAAATAACGCTCTGTATTCTAAGACGCCAAGCAGTTTGTAACCGTCTGTATTGGGTCATTTATACACAGCGGAAAATTGGTACAAACTGTAATTGATCAGTTCCACTTCATCTGATCTCTTGGCGAGACGAGTAGACCACCGTGCGTCCGTAGAAAAGGACATCTAGTCGGTACAGCTGAAGTCAAACCAAGTACGTCTAGGCGTATGTAGGACACCGAATATAACGGGGAAGATTTTGAAATAGAAGTTAACATCCTCGAACAGGAATCGAAAAGATCAGTGCATAAAACTCTTGAAGGGCTTCAGGCAGACGGCTTCCATTAAATAACTGGAAGGTTTACCGGGAACAAAACGGTGGGTGCCCAAAAGAAGCTATTTATTATCCAAATGAAATTTTGGGTCCCACTCGTAATAGCGCGGCTCTCAAGAAGGCGAAATACCAACCTCGCATCAGCTAAAAACATCAGTTCATAAAAACATATAAATAAATATATCGATTATTTATCCCGAGGTCTATAGAAAGTCGGTCTTTTGAGTCATTAAGAAAACTTAGGAAATCAGTTTTGCCTGCCGAGGTCATGGCCGTGTCAGGTTGAGTAAACTGCATGTCAATTAGACCTCTCCAGGCTCTGAAGACGAAATCGCCCAAATGTCGACTATTGCAAATAAATAAATGCTGGTAACACTCTTTTGTTTCCTCATCGAGGAAACAGTGAATTACTAACTTCATCTAGTTCATTGGCGAGATATACCTACTTACTTGATACTTGAAGGGCCCGTCTTCACTAGTTGTACGGGCCACAGCATAATCACCACTTTTTAGAGATTTGCTGGTTAAACCATTGTGGTTCCCTGGAATCCCGAGAACAGCCTGGCCAAAGTCTGCCCCATGTCGTCACCACGACAGGCAGTCGCAGTTCTTGTGGATTAGAGGAAGATTTACCAACATGCGACTTTAACACCAAGACGGTGGTGGATCCTGTTATTGGTTTACCCTTAGCTAGGCTTCTTGATGGAAACGCCGGACTCCTCAGTTTGGGAAACCTTGCCGGGGGGAGAATCCCCGCTATACATTGCAGCCCGACCACCAGGAACACCTCCCAGCCACGATGAGGGGGTAAACCGTTGGGAAGGGAGAGATTGCAAATAAAAATACGTCATAACTGAGCCTTGGTCTGCTGGCATATCTCTTAATAACTCAAAAGAGCGACTTTCTATAAACCTCAGCAAAAATAATTGACACTTTTATTTATATGTTCTCATGAACCGATTTTGTTGAACTGATGCTAGGTTGATATAGATGTCGTTGTTGTTGATCGATGGTTGACGTTTCGGTGATTTCGCCTTCCTCAGAGATGTGCTGTTATAAGTGGGACAGCCCAGTCCAGTTAGCTGTGGGACTGCTCAATGCAGCCCAGAAGGCACGAGAGGCAGTCCCACTCGTCATAGCACGGCTCTGAGGAAGGCGAAATCGCCGGAACGTCAGCCATCAACCAGCAACAACATTAACAACAACGACAACTATGTCAACCTCGCATCAGCTCAACAAAATCAGTTCATAAGAACCTTGTTCGTTCCATTTAGCCTTTTTGCAGTCAAACATTCTGGGCAACACCGGTGGAGGTGGAATAGCACTTTCCTAAGTTAGTTCTTGCAATCAGAACAAACCTTATAAGCCCGTCGACGTTGTTCAAGAATGTGAGTGATCGCCAGTTCACGTTCTATCTGTAAATGCTCTTCTTGTTATTAGTTACCGTAGTTCCCATATAGAAGACTTCCATGGCATCTATATAGAAGAGCATCCGCCCACAGTCACGCTTTATTTGTCAACAACCCACCCTTGTCCGCTCAAGCTCAGCATACAAGTCGGATTGAAAAGAAGCCTGACTCGGTGAAACAGAGGAAAAATAGCTTCCCATCTTCTGAAAATACAAGTACAACGACAGTATAAATAACCGACAACTAACATTTGAAAGACAGCGAGAGAAGTAATGGTGAACATACTACACACTGATATTTGAACAACTCCCAACGGTTTACCACCTCATCATGGCTGGGAGGTGTTCCTGGGTGTCGGGCTGCGATGTACAGCGGGGATTCACCCTCCCGGGAGGGCCTCCCAAGCAGAGGAGTCCGGTGTTTCCTTCAAGAAGCCCAACTAAGAGTAAACCAATATTAGCATCCACCACTGTCCTGGTATCAAACTAGTCGCATGGTTGCAAATCTCCCTCTGATCCACAAGGTCAGCGACTGTTTGTGGTGGTAATAACCTGGGGCAGACTTTGGCCAGGCTGACCTCGGAAACACTCGGATTCGAGAGAAACACAATGGCTAAACCAGAAAAATTCCGAAACAACAAAGAATGTGCTGGGGCCCGCACACTCAGTGAGGACCGGCCGTCCAGGTATACAGGTACGATATCTGAGTACTACTGACTGCACAGGACCACGAAAATCGGCGATCGCGTTCGCGATTGCACATAATTATTGGGAAACGACGCGTAAAATTTGCGTTCAGAAGCGCTCGGTTCACGTTGTCGCTCGGGTTTGTGGTATCGTGGTTTCTTTGCGTCATCGCTAAGTTGGCCTCGGTTCCATATTTCTTTGGATGTTAGTGTTTGGTGATTCTTGGTGGACTCATGCCTCTCTTCCAGATAGAACAAATGGTGATCTCTTAAGGAATCATGCAGTGTGGAATCCTTGCAGCACTTTCTTTAGTCTGCGTTAACGACGTTTTTGCAGAGGTTGGCTTATTCTTTTTCATTCTTTCTTATCATTATTGTGTTCTTCATGGAATGATGATTAAGTTTCATTTTTTCCACGCACACCTCCTTCTACTGTTAATAAATGAGGTCCACTTAGAGTTTATACCTACTTGGCTTGGCATTCCGATTTTGGAACTCAAAAACTTGTCAAGATTGTGAGGCACTTGTTCTCTCCTACGTAAACCTACTGTAGTCTAATATAATTTACGAACTGACTTAGGAGGTTAGTATGGTGCTGTAGTGGTCAGTGATACAATCCATTACTTACGTGGATATTTGGATGGCCTATCCACACTGGTTGTGTGGGCCCAGCATAATCTTCATTCTTCGGAGATTTGCTGGTTTAGCTGTTGTGGTTCCCTGCAGTCCTGAGGTCAGCCATCCCAAAGTATACCTCGTGTCGCCACCACCACAAGTAATGGGCGGCTTTGTGGATCAGGGGAGGATTCACCACCATGCGACTAGTTTGACAACAGGACAGTGTTCGATTCTGGTGTTGGTTTGCTTTTTACTGGGCTTCCTGATAGAAACGCTGGACTTTTTCTCTGCTTGAGAGACCCTGCCGGGGATGGATCCCTCCGCTGTACATTGTACTCCAACACCCAGTAACAGGCCCAGGAAAGTGTAGTAGCTTGTTCCATTCTCACCGCAGACAACCGCGGTCTGGAGTTTTGCAAATGTCCTATCATCATTATGATTCTATGTAGCATCAAAGGTACTTGCATAATCTTTAGTGCCACTCTACTCCTACATTTTTCATTGTCCCCACCAGTTACATGGACGGCCCATCTTTATCTCGTTCTGATCTTTACTCGTGTTCCCTTTACCTTGAAAACAAGATATTTCTCCAAGTCTCAGTTATGCAATCCGCAACTGTGTGTTCGAAATATTTTTGGGGTATCATGCGCTTTGTGATTCAGCCGAATTTACTGTGGTTGAAGTGTCAGCACACATCTTAGGCCGTAGCAAAAAGATGGAAGAGGCCCACTCAAAAGCATGAGCGCGGAGTTTTGAGTTCATCGTTTAATCGGTGGATCCTCGTAGTGACTAGAACGCAGCTCATATTACTCTCTGTCTTCCCGACGTCTCTACGCCTTCATATCATCCTCGATTTTCATAAAACTGCTAGAGGTATGCGTAGGATGTGACCTCTGTAATCTAAAGGGCAATAGTTTTACCATCACTGCACAATCCATTTTTCACGAAATGATTCTTTCTTGCGCCTTCTGTTCAGTACCATGTTTTTCATTGAGCTAACTGAACATCGTTCTTGAATTTTTTATAGATATGCTTGACTTTCTCATTTAACTCGAATTATTTTGGTATTCTTCTTAACGGTCTATCGCCTCATCGTGGCTGGGAGGTGTTCCTCTGTGTTGGGCTGCGTTGTACAACAGGGGATTCACCCCCCTGGCAGGATATCCCAAGTTGAGAAGGGGTCCGGCGTTTCCATCAGGTAACCCAACTAAGACTGAACCAATACCAGGATCCATCACCGTCTTGGTACCGAACTAGTCGCGTGGTGGCGTGCTTCAATGGAAAGTTTCGTCTAGGTGGTGTCTCCCTCTCAGATTTGTTTTCCAGTGGGCATGGTATGAGGGTTAGTGGACGGGCTGGATTTTCTTTTATTTGCGGTAGTAATCTTCTAGACTCGTTTTGTAGGTCGTGTCCACTCTTTGGTCGACGAATTATGGTTTCACTTTTTTTGATACCATGTTTTGCGCAGCCGTTTTTTTCTTAAAGTTTCCTAGTATGTTAGTTTTATCGAAAGCAAAATAAAGTTGTAAGTTTTTCATGAAGTTATTTAAAAATAGAATTGAGAAAAGAAAGGTCTCCGTCAATGCTGAAATTTAGGCTAACTTCGAGGACACAAGGTGCCGATGTGTCTGCCCGAGCACGATGTACTTCGTAGGTGATAATCTTACCGATCACAATGATAACCATCGTCGCTATTACACAATGACGAATATCAGTCCCAGCTTTTGGTTAGCCCTTGAATAGTAAACTTTCGTTTAAAGACGACGGCTGAAAAAGAAGTAACGGTTTGGATTTCAGCAGTCCACAGTCAGTGGTAAAAACTGAAGTAGCCAAAATCGTCGACGATTTTCACATGGACGCTTTCCTAGCCAATTGTGATTGTCGATTTGAGAGCCGGAATACAGTCATGCTCAAGGTCGGCCTTGGTGTGCATACTAAGTAGCGTACCGCTTGAATATACACAACACGTTGTTGTCTTCCTATTCTTCTTGTTGTCCTATTTTTAACCTTGTTTTTCTAATATTTTGCTGTCTTGAAGGTGGTTGTAATCTTCCTGATCTGTGTGATCATGGTGTTGGTAACCTATATGGCTTTCTTGATGTGCTTAGATCCCATGCTACGCAAACAACGATTCCAAACGTTCTACCGACAGCAAAATGAAGAGGTAGGTATATCTTCTTGTTGGCTTGTGCTCTGATTCTTACTTCTGTGTATTTTAACAAATCTTTGTACCAAGCGCTTCGAGCTACGTATTGTTCCCTTTCAGATGGAGGAAAATATTTTTGCTCGAGCTGTTGAGAGTTCTTTCTCCGAAACACCTGTAAGCAGTATGCGTCCAATATCGAGCAATAAGCAGAGTAGGAGCTTTTTTATTCACTTTTATGCATTATTAAGTAGTGCTAATCAATGGGGATTAATATTTCTATGCCGAAACGGTAGTTTTTGTTTTTTTTTTTTATGAAAAGACGACGATTTGATAGCCTGTCTTTTCCTCGGGTATTAGAGGTTTTGTAGCCTTATCTTTTGAAAGCTCCGAGACCTGTGTCATTTTAGCTCAAATTGTTTTATACTGTCACGGAGCAATGAATGAAGACATAAAATCAAGGAGAAAAATTGAAATATTACTAAAAATAGTATTGAGCTCAGATCTTCAATATTTCGTTCAATTCGTGGTGGAGATTTTCGAACAATTCTATTCTTCGAATTAGGATTAGCACTAAAATGTTAGATTAGTCTAAAAAGGGATATTCTCGGACAATTCAGTTGAATGTGAATTTAAAGTGTAACAGCTATTCTGCATGTCTTATGGTTATCAGCAAAGAGCAGCTTTATTTATTCCGACAGTAGAGTTATATTGATCCAGAGGTGATCAGTTGTTCAAAGCCATTTCCATCTTCGGCTAGGTTGTCGAAAGCTTGTCCTAAATACTATTTATCAAGGCGCTTTCAAAAGTGGTAGTTGATTCTTTTTATACGACCCGTTTTCACGTCTATTGTGCGGAACCCAGCTCTTCTCGCATTCAATTTGCTTCTTCGCATCCATCATCTAGGAAGGTTTTTCAACTTTTACATGTGGCTTCGACTACTGCTTGAGAATTTTCCTTTCATCTTGAATGTCGTTGAATGCTGGTCGAGTCGATCCTCCCTGGAGTCCTGAGATGGCCGGATTGGAGCGTTCGTGATTGGATTGTGGAGAGTAATTTCTTCACGGGCAAGTCCGGTACCAATTTTACGACATTAGAGTGATGAGAGACTTGGTGAGCACGAAGCAGGGTCGAACCAGCACCGTGCTTCTAATGGTCGGCATTTACACCACTGCAAACACCGCCATAGGATGGAGAATTGAGTCGTAAACGCAGAACAGGCTGGTGATCGCGCTACCATTCTTTCAATTCATTAAGCACGCATTTACCGCGCTTTTCTACCGTGCTGTTGTCTTCAAGGTATCGGTTGTCGAATTACGAATGTTGTCTTTTTTATAACCTTTGAAGTAGTTTTTGCAGGGCTTTATAGATTGTCAGCTTCAGATGATTGCTGTTAACTTATTATATTAGGCTGTAAACTATGAAATATCCGATTTTAAATGTTAACTTTTAAATAGCCATAACTTCTTTCATATTTTATTAATCGAAATATCCACTGTTATAATCAGCACATTTTTTTCAGAAAGAAAGTTCAATTGTCCCAGTTCCATAAAATTCTAGAGTTCTGGAAGCGGTGAATTCATTGAAGGCATTTTTAGCGTCATCGTGGTTGGTGAAGCATTTATTGCCCAAGAAGTTGTGAAGGTACCTGAAGTGATAGTCGCTAGGCGAGAGGTCTGGTGAATGAGGCAAAGTTTCGTAGCCCAACTCGTTCAACTTCTGCAGCGTTGCCTTTCAGAGTAAGGGCAGACGTTGCCGTGGTGAATGGTTGGTTCTTTTCTGTTGATTAATGGCGGCCATTGTTGTTGGAGTTTACGGTGCATTTTGTCGGTTTGTTGGCAATACTTCTCTGCCGTAATTGTTTCGCCCGGATTCGAAAAGCTGTGATGAATCAGCTCGGCTGCAGACCACCAAACCGTCGCCACATATTTTTTTTCTGGTGCAATTTCGGCTTTGGTAAGTGCTGTGGAGCCTGATCGCAATCCAACCATTGAGCTGAATGTCGCCAGTTGTCGCGCAGAATTCACTTCTCGTCGCAGTTCACATTTCGATCAAGAAAAGGGTCGTTTTTGTTGCGTAGAATAGGAGCAGACGACACTTCATATTGGCGATTTTTTAAAAATTATCGTTTAATTCGTGTGGTATGCGCTTATCAGGTTTTTTTGTCTTTCATATGCGATTCAGGTGAGTGAACATTGTTCCTTTGCTTACGCCAAGCTGTTCTGCAAGCTCTCGAACGGTTGTTCGCGTGTTTGCTTCCACTAATGCCTTCATTTCGTCGTCATCAAGTTCATTGAGGCGTCCACGACATTCCTTAACTTCTAGCAGATCGGAATTTCCGGAACCGTGTTCGCAATATTGACTCACCAATACTACCTTTACCCCCAAACTTGGTGACATTCCAAGCTCCTACCAGCGCATTATGTCCGCTTTTCCACTCGTATAAAAAGGACACGGATATCACGTTGATTCATGCCTAAGTTAAAGCCTATGAAGATGTAATAATATCAGAATAATAAATCTTGAAAAAAACCTATACCAGATGTAGAAAGAGAACACTTTATGCTTCAAAATATATATTAAACGTACAGAAAGAACAAAATTTTTATTTAAAAAAACTACACGGAAAATTAAAACATTAAAATTGGAAATTTCATATTTACCAACCTAATAGGTGCCCACAACCTTCTCCGTCATGAAGACTAGTCCGCAGCCTTACAAGACATTGCCGCGTTATGCGTTTGGAAGCACATTCGTGGTCAAGGCTTTAGGTGGTATTTTGAGTTGCCGTTGTTGTGTTATGTATAGGTTTGAGCTAATGAAGCGAAACTATGAGGTTTTCATGATTTGAAAGCATCATTTTAGCTGCCCTAAAATCATAATATTGAGATACAGTGCTAGAAAAACTAATACAAGGTAAGTGGCTAGAAAGGAAACGGGTTTTATAATTATGTATAGCAGGTATCTCAGGAAAAAACCAGTGCCAACGTCCGTTTTTTGCAACACCTTGATATTTGGATGAGCTTTGTGGTACACAATGAAAAAAAAAATCATTTAAAATTTCGTTTTATATTTGTAAATCTCAATCAAACCTTATCTCGTGCTCGGTAGAGTAGGTGACATATGAATCTCTAGAGCAGAATAGTTGGCCCCAGAAGTTGCAAGCGTTCTCAACGGTAATAAGTCCATTGGTCGAAGTAGATGACAGCTCTGACAATCAATTTTAAGACATGGAAGGAAATTATCTCAGCTTATTCTGAATATTAGGGCACTCTCATACAAGGCGATTTGAGAACTGTTTGTTTTAAGTTTGTGATCTTTCGTTGAATTCTTCATTAGTGTTTTTTTTACATGTGCAGATTTTCGAGATCATCAAGTTAGACACATAGGCTTGCCGGTATTTTTTTTATTTTTATTATTTTTTTTTATTTTTTTTGGCAAGGTTCTATCTCCCATGTACTCCTCAATGCATCGACAAAATGGTGAAGGTTTATAAACAAATATTTCGTTAATTTACTCGCTCATTGAACTTTCATGCAATGACGATGTGTGTACAACACAACTTATTACTTTGATATTTACACGCTGCAGCGTAGCTATGTTCTGTGAAAACTTTGCTGCATTAGGGAGCTGAAGCATTCTCGCGCTGTTTATTGAAAAATGTCTAATACAGGAATGCCAGAAGAAAGAAAGAACAAGTTTTGCAATATAGTTCCGTGTGGCAATAAGAAATTGGTTCCTTTTGCAGATGTTCTTGGCAGGGTTGAAGCTGAGCAGAATCGATGGATGAAGAAAGTGGAGGAGCAGAGGAAAAATATTTTCGAGGATCACACGATGCTTAACTAAACTTCAAGGTAGTTATTGTAGTATGAGTCTTTGGAGGACGTGGATGACAGTTTTCTATCTTCAGCATTGCTCATTCTACTATTCATGCCCTAATTTTATCGTTTTTTCTCAAACCGTTTTGGGTCCATTTGTTAACCTGTGCTATTGACAGTTAATTCGTCTTTTTAACTCTTTGTTTTGCAATGTGACATTAAAATTTTTCTTTGTACAAGAGCAGAATGTTAAGACTTACGACGTCCTGTATAAAATTGTACGTCTTTTGCGTAATGCGTCTCAGTTGCTTAATTTTTGTACGAGCAAGTATTTTTTAGTTCAAAGTAATGTTTAGTTAGAGAGCGATTTTTCTCATTAACAAGGGTATTGGAGTGTGCGGTGCAGTGGTCAGAGGCGCCTTGCTATGCACATAGGATCGATTCCTGAGCCTGTGGCTCATCAAGCCTTTCATACTTCCGGGCTCGGCAAATTGGTACCAGACCTGTCTGGGAGTGTACACTGGCTCGATAAATTGGTAGGCCACCGTGAGTCATTGTAAGGGCCAGATATGCATTCATTCACTTCCAACGACGTTTAATGATATTGAATGAATGATTATTCCTCAGTGATTGATCAACGCCGAGAGCTTTGTCCTCTTTAAATGAGGGTTTGAATACTACTGTCTATCAAGTCTTTTGAAGTTTTGTACAATGAACACCTTATGCTTACCGCTCTGTGTATGGGAAAGTGGTTTTCAAAAAGGAAATTATTTCGGGATATCCTACACTGTACCTGTGGAATTGGTTGACACCAGTGTCTTTACTATGAGAATTAAATCGTATGTGTGAGTGCGAAAAATTGGGTTAGTCATGCGATATGAAGGGTGACGATAAATGGAGTTCGTGTTGGTTTAAGCGCCTTCAGCAGCGATCACTTGCATAATAAGGCAGCGGACGTGTTATCGGCTGATGCTCAGTAGCTGTGTTCGCTATATATATATATAT
>UYYA01004100.1:0-70309 GCA_900624975.1 Angiostrongylus costaricensis | reverse complement strand
TATATATGGTATTTATACAAATATGTATGTATGGGTATATACAAATATATATGTGCGTGCGTACATACAGTGTGAAGCCTTGCATTTATATTTTCATATATATATATGTATATATGTATATGTATATGTACATATATATATATATATATGTCGGGGCATGTAGTGCAGTGGTTAGAGATGCCCTGCCACGCATGATGTCGCTGGCTCGATCCCACGTCCAGGCTTCAACAAGTCTTCCATCTCTCCGGAGTAAGCAAGTTGGCACCAGACTTACGGAAATGTCTGAAAAGCAAATAGCATGGTTGGAGATAGGTCTAACAAACAAGCTTCACCTCTAGGACAACACACGAAGGTGTTATCGGTAACTATACTCATGCTTCTCTCTATGAAGTACACGTCGATGGTCTGCCGTAAGAAAAAGTAAATGTGAAGTGCTTCATAGGTGGTCTTCATGCCGCTGGACTAGCGGTCCCTACTTGAGGCAGAGCTGGCGTTGGACAAAGTGGAATTTGTTCGGTATGTCTGAGTCACTGTCTAGTTTCCCATTTGAAATTAGAAGCTAATCCTGATTCCATCACCAATTCACTTTTTTCGAAAAAAAAATATGGATTAAGTTGCAGCGCCCTGTGTTCCCGTTATTGATGATGACTTTGATATTCCGATTGCTCGAAATTCTTAAAGTGAATAACCATCTTTAATCCCCTCGGCTGAACGGGTAGTCGAGCATCTGGCGGGATATGTTTCGAAACTACTCGGTTCAATTCTATTTACGTGAACTGGTTATGAGACCTTAAAGCTCAGTATCGATTTTACATGTGTCTGCACTTATCAGCCGACTGATATTGACACTGAATTGATATGCACAGCGACGATTAGTCTCATGGCCCGCTTCCACAACTGTAAAGCAAATAAACACTATGAATTCTGTTAATGAGTGAATAAGTGGAAGCTTCCTTCGTCTCTCATATCTCAATTCGAACCATTTTATGAACAGCATTGGACTTTGTCAGGTTATTTTTTTCCCGTTTACCAAAGCGTAACAGTGTGTTAAGAAACAGAGCAACCCTCACAAAGAACAAAGAGATCGAATAGTTTGTTGAACTCACGCTTTCATGGCTAGTGCTGTAGTATGTGACAGTTTTCATAAAGTGGAGAAGAACGGCGTAGGTGAAGTATTTTGGAATTCTCGTAAGAGAGTTCTTTCTATTCTTTCTATAATTCGTGGTTCAAAGCCGAGGCTTCGCATGTGAATTGATGAATAAGTAACAAAGCGCTGTATTTGTACGTACAGTGGTCGAGACCATTACACCAACGACTTGTCACCGTCGGAGACGGTTCAGTCTCATCTCACGCGATGTTAACTGCCATTGTTCGGCGGGTGGGTCTTCCATTACGGGATGGCCGGCCGTCTCGGACTCGTTCGATCACATGTTGATGTTTACTACCGCGTACGCGAGGTCTGTCGGCGATGCTTTCTCTCGTTTTCCCTCCACCTACTTTCCGCCACTCGCCGTCCGTTGGCGATGTTTTCTCTCGCTTCCCCTCCTCCTACTCGACCTCTGTCCGCTGTCCGTTTGCGGCGCTTTCCCTCACTTTCCCACCTGCTTTTTTTCCGCTATCCACCATCCGTTGATCAAGTACTCCCTTGCTTTTGTTTCTCGTCTTGTTTGTCTATTTTGGCTCTTAAATGCAGTTATTGTCGGATTTCGAATTTTTCACTCATTAGTGAACACGTTATGAGTTTTAATATGATAGCATTAGTGAAATCTTTTTTCTTCAAACGTACTTTTCTTGATGTGTCTCTCTACTCATGTTGTTTCCATCCAGAAATGGAGTTTCCTCTTTTTCCTTGAGGTGGCTTTCTTTCATAGACAATTTTTCATCCTAGTAATTTTACTGACCATTTTATGGAAAGGTATAAAGTTTTGGTACGGTTGATTTCGTAGTATTATTTCTTCATATGATTAATAGAGTTCTGTGCCAGCCGTGAATTTCCTTAGTCTAACGTAATAGCTTTTCAAAAATTTCCTGCAGTTGTTCGATAAGGAGTAGAGTACTCGAGGTCTTGGTGACCCATCTTCCCAGTAGAAGAGATTTTTTTCCTGGCTCTTTAAAGGTGCACATAATTTTCCAAAATTGCTATCATTTCAAATTCGTGTAAAAGTTATGTTTTGGACAATTTGTAAAACTAAGAACGGTTTTGAAACGTTAGGGGGGCTGGTAGCGCAGTGGTAGTGATGTCCGTCATCACGAGCATGGTGCTAGTTCGATTCCACTCCGCACCAACCAAGCCTTTCATCCCTCCGGAGTCGGGGAATTGGTATCGGACTTGTCCGTGAGAAAAACCACTCTCTGCAATCTATTGTGGACGCTCTATCCCGGCAATCTCAGGACTCCAGGGAGAATTGATTCTACCAGCATTCTACGACATTCAAGATGAAATGAAAATCCTCAAGCAATAGCCGAAGCCACACGTAATAGTTGGAGGACCTTTCTGGATAATGAATGTGAAGGAACGAATCAAATGTGAGAAGTGCTGGGACCCGTACAGTAGTCGTGAAGACGAGTCATATAAAATAAAAAAAAATAAAAAATTGAAACATTTACCACAGGCGCGGTAATCGCCCAGATAGAAAGGCATTTGGTGATAATAGTTTGTCCTGTTCAATGAAATAACGCTTACGTAACTACCTCGCCATACGAGCCATGATGAGGATAAGCGTTTTCTGTGCCCCAAAAGTTCAGAACCTTACGTTGTTGGAGTAGTTAAATGCACTTTGATGGAAAGGTCTGTAAATTGTTGCTTTTTCATTTGATAATAATAATTGTTCCTATTTCAATTAATACAGTTCACTATAAGCTGGAATAGGACTCTTATCCTACAATGGCTAGAGGTGTCTTGCTTTTATGAGCTGGAAATGTTAGTTTGAAGCTGAAAGCGGCCGTTATTTCTACACGACATGGGTCTATATGAGACCAGATTCTTGTTGCTATGTGTTAAATTTCCTTTGAGGCATTGCGGTGATGGCACAGAAAGTGTGACATCATCCGAGATGATCAACAAATAACCACGTTTTTGACTAATTGATTATGATTGTTAGTCTGCACTCCATCTGTAAAGAAGAATCGGTGTGCTGCTGTTGTTCAAATCACTTCGTACTGTCCACCGATCGCTTGAAGTAGCAGATCTGTAGATATGTGAATGCTGAGAGGAGTCAATTTAAAAAAAAAACAGGTCTATCATGCGAATAAGCAGTGAAATGGGAAAAACGTTAATAAATATTGAACATGCAGACCCAGCTGGTGCATTGTCATTCATAAATGCTCTGAACCCTACAACTCTGAGTTTGGTACAGTTTTAAGCTGAAAATCCTGTGAAGATCCTTCTCATGAAATCGTCTTTGACCTAGAATGTTGCCTAATTTTCGCACATCAATTGGTGAAGAGGTAATAGAAACTGCCAAAAACTTAGCATTCTTTTATGGAGGAAGGTGTGCAAAATTTATTGTGATTTTCCGAAATTCGATAACGACCGCTACCAAATATGGAGTTGGACACCTTTCCGTTTGATATTTGTCGGTGAACGTGAGCTTCATCATGCGGGGAGTTCTCCACTTTGCTACTGTTTTCTTTTTTTGAGAGAGAAAAAACCCGATGTTTCTCTGGTTACTGATTGCAGTTATGTGGGAGCATTTATTGAATACCATTAGCTTTGAGAATTTTATCAAGTCAATTTTTTACTTGCCAAAAAGAGCAGCGAACGGAGCGCTCCATGTCAGCCGACCGACTAGCCAGCTACCTGAATGTGCTTTGCTTTCCTTCAGACTTATGTGCTTGTATCAAGCTTTACAATGAAAGCTTAATCTCGTCAGCTCACAAGTTTGTGGCAGCTCAATTTCAAGACAAACTACGTTCTTTTCTAAGACTAATGCAGAAGAGAAACGTGGCCAAGATTATCCGACGAGACACTGTTTCTGGTTGGTGTTCCCATTGACATAGATTTCGCATGATGCTTTCCTTCTTGTATCTATCATTTACTCTACTAAAGCTTGAATTTACAAGGTGGTACAGAACACTAGATTGTGAGGTTGACTTCGTCGAGCGAGTGGTCGCATAAGTGAGGCGCTGAAAGTCCAAGGAATCACCAAAGATTCCTGGTCTTCTTCTCACATTCAGTATCATCGTATTTTACAGCTTCATTTTTATCGCATTTAAGTTATAGACGTTGCCTCTGCCAGAATCGTGGACGTTGATTTGCGTCGTTTGGCTTCAAGAAATTTAATGCTTTCAATCTAATTGTGTCGCCTCTCGGATCTTCGAATTTCGTGACTTTGTTAGTCTGTAGAAATTCTAGATCTTCTTCACAAATTTAAGAGTCCCATAATATGTATCTGACGAAAGCTAATTCGCAGTTTAGTACTGCAATCTACAAAAGGAAATTGGTGTAAAATATATCTAGGAAGGTGAAATTCATCCTCTGCTCATCACTGAAGTCCTCTGGATCTGCTGACATTTCGTCTTACCAATGACAGGTACCTACTTTTTCTGAAAAGTGTCTGAGTGGTGGTCATAACCCACTCTCTTAAAAAGAACAGCAAACTAGTCTTAGGTTTATTCACAAAGCATGAATCATCACAATAAAAGCAGCTTCGGTCTTGTGCACACAAAGCGCAACTGGTGTGACCGTTTTAATTCACTCACTAGAAGATGGGTGCTAGAGAATTAGCATCTTAATGCTGACTTTGGTTGTCATCATTTGTTTCGTCATTTTTCTGGTTCTTATGGCGCCCGCCATATAGAAAGATTCGATCATCTCCAGGTTGTCATTAGTCTGGTATACTGACTGGCTAGCCACTTATGTAAATTGGTGGCCCATCATTTTCATTTCTTTGTCTTTCAACCGTCAACCATGGAGACAGTTGTATTAGCAGTTGGTTTCGGCTGCTTCATTGTAATCTGAAAATTGATTTCAGGTTTTAATACAACTGGTTAACGCATGCAGTAAGGCGCTATATTCTTTAGAAATTTTTCGAGAACGTCTTCTCGGGATATTTTTCCTGTTTATCCGCCTGTGTAATCGTATAGCTGAGCGATCCGTATCTATTTCTTGACATATTTTGTTGGGTCTTGAAGTCAGCATATTTTTCGACAATAGAAACTAGGGAAGCAGGCTTGCTGTTCAGTGCTGCGCTTATCTCCACCAAACATAGTAGAAGTATCTTGTATTTTGTAGGCAACGTATTTTTATGTGGCCGTAGAATCTGTTCATATTCTTTCTGCATAGCACAGGGCTGTAAGAACTGTTAGATCAAATAAGTGAGCACGTGGTTTGTGTTCACTATGCTGATCAGTTTCCTCTACCGGAGACCGGAGTGCGGTCCACGTTTCTTTTTGCTTTCTACTGTGTTTTCACTCAAGTCGTCATTCATATGTATTGAGTTTCTGAGGCATATGGTGGTGTATTCAATTGATTATCCATGCAAGACTTTTTTTCAATACATCCAGTTTTCTTGATGAGTCAGATTTTCTTCTAATTGGTTTGTGGTTTCACTTTCGCCATTCTTAGTTGAGCTTGGCAAGCACTGCTAACCTTTTATTTTCTGCGTAGTATAATTTTTACAGCAGGGCATGATGTGAATTACAACCACAAGGATGCTTAGATATTTGCAAAACTTATACCCCGGGCCAGATCGAACCACGATTTCCCTTTCCATGGACTCACAAATTACCCATTGCACCACGGAGGCCCTTGATCTGCGTTTCTATCGGCTATTTTTCTATCTAACGCTATAATCAGCAATAACCCGTCAGCGGGAAAACAAAATTCGACTACAGTCTCAACTTACCTAGGTTCAATGCCGATTGGGGCTCCCAGATCAATCGTGCTGACGGGTGATTGCTGATGGCAGGGTTAGGTAGAGAAATTAGCTGAAAAAAGAGAAACGCAGAATAAGGATCTCAGTGGCGCAGTGTGTAATGCGGGAGCCCCAGGAAAGGGAGATCGTGGTTCGATTTGGCCCGGAGTCCGAGTTCTGCGAATATCTTAGCATCGTTGTTGTTGGTAAGCATTGTTTCTGATTCCATGGTGCTGTTGGAAAAAATGAAAATGTCGTGAATAGAACGAAAGGTGGAGAAGAATTGCCCATCAACATGCCTCTAGTTCTTCTCAATCGATTGGCTTTATACATCACTGCTACACAGTGGTGGATATCTTTGGTGAAACTATTTTAACAGTTTGAAGACTCAGTGTTCGATGAAAAAACTATGTCGCCTTGGTACTATGTCTGATCCTCCCAGAAATCGTCTTCATGTAGGACCTGTTTATACCTTGGTCAACTGAGGCGAACAAGATTGCATTGATTTCACATACTGAGAAATGCTTTCTCACGCTCAGAAAAGGTTAAGACCAAAGGTAGATAGTGTTCCCTTCATACTTCTACGACTATGAATAGTGTTTTTATATGCTTCATGAAGGTAGATCACTTGCGAAATCCATCTGCTCTGTAGTTTGCCTTTCGCTCCATTTCTTCGCGATTCACTTTACGTTAACCTTTGTGGACGGCTCGTTAAGCAAATTCAACAAATGCATTGGTAGTAGTTACGAACGTCATCTCTTTATAACATCATGAATTTTGCGGGAAGAACCTGCAGGTGATGGTCGTCAGCTTTCTGCTCCGAGTGTACGGCTACGGACGCGCGATCCGCAGTTTTGCGAATATCACAGCATCATTGTGCATAAATCACACAATACCCTGCCGTGAAAGTTGTAATAGGCAGTAAATAAAAAAAGTTAACATTGTTATTTATACTACAGCCTCAGCTTAATTGGGTTCATTCACGATTTAGGCTCCCCAGATCAATCCCGTTGACGGGTGATTGCTGATGGCACTGATCGATAGAACTAGCTGAGAGACAGGCGAAACGAAGAGACCCGGATGGTGTGGTGGTGAAGTGCGCTGCTCCCCGGTAAGGACAACAGCGCGAGTTCGTTACCCACCGCATACACCTACGGTCCGGAGTTTTGCAAATATCTCAGCATTATATGCGAGCCAACCTCATATTCCACTGCACGTGCTATCCACAACACCATTCCAGTCGACGGATGATTGCTGATAGCTCAGATAGAGCAAAAACATGTCGGAGAGAAAGACAAAACAAAATACTCGGTTGCTGTGGTAGACAGCACGTGAGACTCCTGTGAGCGTAATCTCGGGTTAGAAGCCCAACTGAGGTTCTGGTTTTTGCTATTTCAGTATGCTAGGTGTTCAGTTGAATCGTATTGAAGAATCGTCAGCGTTACTATTAAAATTAGTTCTAAAGTTTTGGTAACTATTACTTATATGGTTGTAAATAGTGCTGTTCAAAATTGGTTTCTGCAATAAGACACTTCTTCCATATTATTATGCCCTCCTAATCAGAAATCTAAACCTTCTACGGATATGTTCAAAAATCCCTTGAAAGCTTTATGACAGGAATAGTTCAAGCGTAGTAGGCTTTTCTTTCTTCTTCTACTTTCCCACTCACTTTTAATTGATGACGGCTTTTCGCTAGTAATCATTTCAGTTTCTACGATACGTCCGAAGTTATGGTTTTTTTTGTGGTTTACGAAAGCTGTAAATTTTGAAGTTGTGAAGTAAAATCGGAGCTTTTTTCGAACAGGGTCTCATTTATAACTTGCTTCTTTCAGTGTTTCTTATTTGGCTCTGTGACATTCAGAAGCATTTATCTGTACGCAGCACTGCTTCCAAAAAAATGATTTGTGGGTGAAAGGAAAACGTACGGCTATTGAAGCATATCATTTGAGTGTAGCGTTTATACATATTTCAGAAAATGCCATTTTTGGGTAAACTGTTCCATAAAAAGCGCAAGCGTAAGCATAGCACCTCTTCAGCTGAAGAAGCCATCAATAATCTACGTGATATCGAGGCGTTGCTGTTGAAGAAACAGGAGCATTACGAAGAAAAAATAGCAGCGGTAGGTGTTCCTATGATTTCATTCCCTGAATAATGAAATCTGTGCTGAACTAGTTATAGAAAGAGAGAGAGAAACTTGTGGAAGGTTAATTTTTTCGTTAGCTTCGAAAGTATGGAACAAATGATTATGGAATGTAACTTACAACTCCATTAGTTACCGTGAGACTCTAAGGCGCACTGTTTAAGTCTGTCTCTGTCACGTTGTGGAAGCACTTCGGAGTAACTTGCTAGGCTGACTCATAGTTACCTTATCTGTGGGAGGCTACCCCTAACCACCTGCTTTGAATTTCTGCGTGACATTATTCCAGAGTTTTGACTGGTACAAAAAAGTGGTAACAAGCGTAGAAGATAGCACATCCACATTCGCATGCATATGATTCCATGAGTGCACAGTGTTTATTGAGTAACCTAATGCATCATAAATAGAGAATCCAACCGTCTTTATCATACGGATGATAAAACAAGGGTAAAAGCTTCTGGTATTGATCTATCCCCGAGGGATGCGCCATGCATTCGACTTCATTAAGCATCGTTGGAGGTGATTGAATGCATGTCAAGTCTTTACAAATACTCGCAGTTGCCTACTGATGTGTCGAGCTAGTGCTGCTATCTTCCCAGACAAGTCTGATACTAATTTGCCGAACCAGAAAGGTTGGAAGGCTTGGCGGGAGGGGCGCGGGGATCAATCCCATGTCTACTGCAGTGCGCCTCCGAACACTGCGCTACACGCGCACTATCATAGGGATGATAAGTTGCAAAATTTGCTGGTTATTAAACCGCCACGCGACACTGAGATCTTCCGTACAAGGAATTCCTGTGCCAGTTCGGTGGTCGGTCAATTTGTAGTGTTGTGAGTAAACTTTGGTCTTAAACTTACCTAGGACATAGTTTGAATAGCACTTCTTTTGGCATTAACGTTATCGAGTCATTACTATCAGTTGAGGTTAGGAGGATTAAAGTACTTCTTCAGACATCTCAGAACAAACCAAACGAAAATACCGTGGTGAAATTCCTAGCCAGAATGCCTATTTCCATTTCGGAATCTGTCGAATCTGAATATTTTTTCTATTTTTTTCAGGAAGTTGCGAATGCGAAAAAACACGGAACAAAAAACAAAAAATTAGCTTTGGCCGCACTGAAACGAAAAAAGCATCATGAGAGAGAGTTATCAAGGATTGACGGGGTAACGAATTTGTTTGTTCTTTTTTTGGGTTGAAGTGAACTTATAGTAACCTTTTTATGAAAGGCTGTGTAGTGTCAAGGAATAGAACTTGTATTCAGAGTTGTGTCGTAAGTTTCGCAGCATTCTTTTTTGTCCTTGCTCTGTTTTTCGTTTTCGTCGTACAATTTTGCGACAAAATATAGTGGAGTTTTTGGGCGCTGCGTCTAAGAAAGCGCTCATTTGAAGTCGATTTGCTTCTTTTGGCAAGCTCGCATTCGAAGACAAGTGTCCCAGCAATTCTTTATATCTGCGGCGGAAAGTAAAGATGATGGAGTTAATAGGAGAACACGCGCATCTTTGAGGACTTCCAAGAGTTGTTGTTGGAGAAGAAGTGTTGTTAAGAGAACGGAGAGCATCGTGCGGATCGATTTCCGTCCACCTTTTTGATTCAGTTGTTCCTCCAACGTATACCTCGAAAACATTCGAGGTGAAAGTACCCTTTAAGCACCCTACAGAAATGACGGTGGTAGCATTATCCCGACAGATGAGACAAGAAAACCAGAGTTCCAAACTGCTTTGGCGACTCGGAGCCGCCGATGACGTCGCATATGCCAATTTGTCGAAAACCAAGTGGAATAGACTATGGCACTGTTCTGGATAAGGAGGCGCATATCTTGGTGCGAGAGGACGGTCACTGAGCGTGTTCATTCCAGCCAATTCTATCTTCTTCTGTCTTTATGATCGTTTGTAACTTCTCAATGGAGCTATATAATTTTAAACGAAAGTCGATGGTTGTTTGGAGAACGGGGCAGAAGTTCAGGCGTACATTGGTGTAAAAGGTTAGGAATGCTGCCCGGCGCCATGATGTCCAAAACCAACTGGGTCTGGTAGTTGCGGGTTAGTTGTGAGGAACATAGCAAGAAAGGTACTGGTTTAATGATTAAGTCATCTGGTTTTTATGAACACGCCTCACGGAAGCGTGGTGTTCTTCATATTGCTCGAAACAGCGAAATTCAATGTGTTACTGGAACAGCAAAGTCAAATAGAGACTGTTGGCGCCTACTCAAATAGCCGGAACGTCAAAGGGAAGCCAGATGTTACTAGTCGTTTTATGATTCGCACGCTCGGACACTTTTTTTTAGGGTCTCAAGGAAGCTGGCTTTTTATGCGAGGTATCTTGTTTGCTGATATTTCATCGTTTTTTTCATCTGTGCTCGCCTCCTTTCATCTTTGAATGGAATAGATGTAAAATAGCTAGATGTTCAGATAAATAAAGGACTTTTATAACTTTCAGAAACATTGTGTTTGATTTCACTTCAATTTTTACTAGTACTTTACAGGTCTTAATAAAAATCGAAGCACAGAGAACAGCACTTGAAGATGCAGGTATGAACATGGAAGTGCTGGGTGTACTCTCTCAGACCACAAATGCACTGCGAATTGCAAATCAAAAGTTTGATCTCGATAAGGTATGAATTCACATCATGGTTCAGAAGTGTTCAGTGAAACAATAGTAATGTAATGCGATACAGCAGAAATATTAGGTTTTAAATTTTACCATTTCGTAATTAAATCTTTCATTTTGTAGTGTAATAAATCCACTTCTTCCAGAATCCGAATGCTCATTGAGGGTTAAACTATAGCTGCAGAATTTGTTGAAATCTAGTAGTAACTTTTAGTCATCGTATGGTAGAAGCATCCGTGCAACTTCATATAACGATGATCTAGCTGTTATATTATGAGAATTTATTTCCATCGATACCTGTCGATGTCTCAATTTTGACTTCTCCTTACAGACGAACGCGCGAATACGGAAATGTTAAATATAACAGGTTACCTTAGTTCTGCATGGATGTGGTAGCAACCAGTTACCCTTTGGTTTTCCTTCTCTGTTTTCAACTAGAAATCACATGTGAAACAACCACAATGATGCTGAGATATTTGCAAAACTCCGGACCCCAGGTGTCTGCGGTGGGGAACGAAAGCGCAATTGTCCTTTCCGAAGGCTAACACGTTCACCACCGCACCATGCATGTCCTTCGTTTCGCCTGTCTCTCAGCTAATTCTATCGATCTTCTGGCATCAGCAATCATCTGTTAACGGGTTTAATCTGGGGAGCTCAAATCCAGAACCCAGTTAAGCTGAGGCCGTAGTTGAAATTCACAATGTTCACTTCACATGTGTTCATCATAATGAGGGCGGCCACCGAACTGAGAAGGCACTTAAAGAAAGTCGTTAGTATCCTTACGAAAAATGATCTTGATATCACTAAATGAATTATTGGACGTACAGGCTTCATAATATATGATCTAAGCTTGTTCATCGTGTTTCTGAGACGGTTATAAACATATTCCTCAAGATTGCTTAGAAGTTATGGAACACAATCGTAATGTTGCGACGTCTGTGTTTCTAACGACTTGCGTTTTCACGTCGTTATATTCTACTGCAATATGAATATCACCTTTATTCATTAATCTTCTTACAGTTGGTTAGGGCATTTCTAGTAGAACGGTAAATCAGAGGAAGAACAAAACAGTGCAAGGTAAATAAGTGGATAACATAGAGGTAGTGATGCCGATCATCACTGTCACGGTACTGGTTCGATGTAGTCCGGGCTCACCGGGCCTATCATTCCTCCTGGGTCGGGAAATTGGTACCGGAGTTCTGGGAAAAGTTCACTCTCTGCAGTCCAAGTGGGAGCGCTCTAGCCGGGCTATCTCAGGATTCCAGGGGGATCGCCTAGTTCAGCATTACATGGCATTGTTGATGAATGGGAAAGTCCTCAAGCTGAAGCCGATTTCACGCGTAAATAGTTGGAAGAACATTGTGGATGAAGGATACGAGATAACGAATCGAATGTGAGAGGTGCTGGGATCCGCACATTTGATGCGGAAGACGGTCGTATAAAAAAAATAAAAAAAAAGAAAAAAATAAAAATGTTACTGTCGGAGATTTCAACACAAGTTGAGAGTTAATAGAATCTTTGTAAAGCGTTCTCATCATGGGCTTATATTCATTGGATTGCCGTAAAGTGGTGAGGTAGCGGAGAATTTTTCCTGTGTTGTTATGTTATTCGAGTTACGCCCAGCGACAATCCTGGTAATGTATGAATGTGTTGGTTTTTACTTGAATCTAGGGTTTTCCCATTTCGTAAATGTGAGAATCTAAAGAGGCTGTGGCTTGCGAGAACCGTACTTATCACGTGTGAGTTCCTTCCAGATCCTAGAAAATGCGGAGAAAAGGAGTACTTTGACACGCAGATGAAATACATACGAAACCCAAACGATCTCGAAAATGAGGGAATTCCATATGGTTTCCTCATAATGTATTTGGTTTGCAACAACATACTACAAAATGCTCAAATGGGTGAACCATGCGATGTGCAAAACGCAGTGGAATCATGGAACTATGGAGGTCGAATGGAAAAAATTTGCGATTGCAGTTCAACAAGTTTGTAAAAGGATACTTTCAAGTATCCTCCCAGGGCGGAAAAGTTTTCACTAGAGCTCCTTAGCATTGGTTGAACTTCGCAGGTCGGAGGGAGTTTTTGACTTTGGGCCATGGTTCGTTTTACAATGACGACGACTTCTGGTATCGGTTTACTCATCACTTTGCTTCTGCATAATAATATTGAACACCTCAGCTTGCTACCACCGACATATGAAGCATTTGCGCCGATATTGTGGCCCGACTGTCGGAAACAGATTGCAACAATGATGAGGTGGTAAACCAGTGGACTATTTCCTTTGAAACTTCGTTCAGTAGTCTCATTTCTTGATTTTGTTCAGGAAGCTTGGCAATTACTAAATTTAATGTATTTGCTGATTCCACAATAATGTGATCGCGGTCGGGCACTTCGGAGAGTAAATAGATGACAGGATAAAGCGTTCGCCATTGATCAATCCCTAAGGAATGCGCCATGCATTCGACTTCATCAAGCTTTTTTATAGGTGAAGAATGCATATCTGATCTCTACAGTAAATTGCAGTGGCCCGCCGAAGTATCACCTCAGTGCTGCTATCGTTCCAGACAAAACCTTGTACCGATTTGCCGATCCCGGAGAGGTAGGGGCCTGGTAAACCTCAGTCGCAGAATCGAACGAGCGATCGGTTCATTGTGCGTTGAAGCACCTCAAACCACTGCGCTTGGCAGGACACTAAAGATATGTGATACATGCTATTCCCAAGTGTTATTTCTGCAGCAGTTTTGATATCAAGTCGACCTTTGCGACTTATTGAGATGGTAAAATATGGATGAGGTTGTAGTGCACAGCTTCAAGCTCGAGGCCAGAAAAAATTATCGATTATAAAAGGGTTGGGCGTTCACAACTCGGGTTTCACAACCTTCCACTCATATTGCGAGCGCCACGCTTAAAAAAAATTGTGTTAAAAATTGCAATTTATATTCTTTAACATCTACAACATCTGGCTGCTAGCGATATAATCTAAGCAGAAATGTTATTTATATTAGCTACGTCTAGCGCTGATTTGCTTGAATTGTCTCTTAGGCATTCTAAATGGCCGGTATCTTGCTCGTCTTTTGCAACTGGCAACTATTCTTCATGTCTGTATTGGGGTATTTTCTAGGAAGTTATTAGCTCAGCGTGTAGGTATTGCAATATGAATTTGAATCAGGCTCAAATTAAGCTGGATGGACCATGTAATCTTCCATCCTGGTTTCGTTTGCATTTTTACTGTAGATCCTCCGTGTGTTCATCAATCAGATCTCGTTGACAAGATCGAGGTAACACCATGCACACCTAAACTATGGGAATGAAAAACCATATGCATCTAAATAATGGAAAACGAAACGTATGTAAATCAGTTGCTGGTCTTCGTGGTAAACGGATAATGAAGAAAGATTGATAGTATTCCCACAAGATAGCAGATTTCTTGCATGTCGTGTGCATTAAATATTCATAATATAAGTATTTTTGGAATATGAAGACGGACTTTTCCCTGATCACCCATTGGTTTTGACATAATAAGTACCATGAAAGCGCTGATTCTCTCCTTGGTAGTCGCCATCTGGGTTGGGAAGTCAGCTATGTGTTATACTCTGCATAATGCAGAATTAATTACTGAAGGCTGGTAGTTGAGAATTCTTCAAAAATAGGAAAGTAGAAATGTAGTACTTGTGAATAAATATAGATTCTAAAGTCAAGTCATATACTTGGTTTTAAGCGACAATTGATATTACGACACAAGCTTTGTAATTTTAGGTGGAAGAGTTAATGGATGAGATTGGGGAAGGTCTCCAGTTGTCGGACGAATTCTCAACAGCAATAAGCCGACCTATCGGTGACGTAGTCGATGAGGACGAGTTGCTCGGCGAACTTGAGGATCTCGAAAAGGTAAAACTTTACTTTTATCCAAGTTTTAGGAAAATTCTGAGGACTAAAAGGCGAGGCTTTGGGTGGCTTTTCCAAGAGTGCGATATTTTCGAGAAAGAACATCGCGATTTTCGTTGTAGCTTCTGAATTTTACCCATCCTATGTGTACAGTGAAGAAACCCATGAGCATAAAATGAGAGTGAAAAACGACTGAAACAAACTACGACCGTTAATTGCGAGGGATACATTACAGCCGCAGTTTCTAATTACTTCATAGGCACAGCTAAATGTAAGTGGATAGATTCAGAATGGTGCAGCTACCGTTGAGCTACCTGACGCGCCTGCTGGGCCAATCACTCGAGCGCGGGCCAGTCGAGAGAAAGTTCGACGGTTGGACACCGAAATGGAAGAGCTGGAAAAATGGGCGGCCGCCAACTAATGAATATCTTGCTCATCAGTTGTTACTTATATTGCACACTATGTTCAAATAGCAATTTTTTGTAATTCACTGCGTATTACGCCTTACATGTAACTTCATGGGGTGTTCAACAATATAAGAAGTACTGTTTAGAATATATTCGATGTTAAGTGTTAAAATGTGGGATACGAGAAATCAATGTCAAAAATTTAGGGCTTTATTTTTAGGCTTTAGTATGGTTATGGATGACTGTGCGCATTTATTCCATGTGATATAAAATGTGTTTATATAAACAGAATCCTCTTCTATGTTTACTGTCAGGTCCATTCACAGCTGTATCGTAACGGGAACAGGTTTCTTCGCTAGTGTGTGAGTTCATCAAAATCTTGTTCAGACCTACTCTGTTCACGAATATTGTGCTGTCAGAAGCTGTTACCTTGGAAGGCAGAATTTCGACTAGATCCCTTTGGCTTCACGTCTTTCTGGATGGCGACCTAGTAGTAACAGTCCTTTACCGAGTGTTTTCTGTCGGTGAACTACTCGCATTCAAAGAAGTTTTTTGCTTGTTGTTTCATGGGGTACGGTATCGCACCTTGAATAGCGTTTGATATAAAATTTTACAATGTTTAACGTTTTGTTTTCTGCCTTTTATAATTTTCATGGCAGGTTACTAAGCGAAATACAACCACAACGTTGCTGAGATATTTGCAAAACTCTGGACCCAGATCAACCCCGCTGACGGGTGATTGCTGTGGCAAAAAGATCGATAGAAATAGCTGAGAGACGTGCGAAACAAAGGACCCGCATAAAATTTTACGTTGTGACTGTCGTAGTTATCACGAAGCTTAGCTAGAAGAAATAATTGTAACTATAGAATGGTGCAAAAAGGGTCTTATGATTTGAATTGGGTAATCGCAAAATGATATGGGTTTTGTCCCTTTAAACTTTGACGGTTTCCTCCTACCCAGAGTTTCAAGCTTTTGTATTCATCCTTCACGCCGTTTTGTTTAATATTTTTTTCTTCTTGTTGCTCTGCCACACTAATTTATGGTGGATTTAAGGTATTGGAATGGAAATGAGAAAAAAGAAAATAAAAGGTATTTTTCTTACGTATAAAACTTAGTAAATCATGAGTGTTCTTGAGATCGTTCCAGCACAATCTCCCTAGTCTCTTCACTTATAACACCAAAACAGTTTCCTCAGACGCCGATCATGACGCCTTTCTTGAAGCCACAAGTTGGTTAAATTTTTAGTGGTTGTTGTACGAAAGGCAAAAAGCACCGACACAAGCCAATGTCGTAGGACTATTCAATAAATTGGAATAATAAGCCGATGTAAGAGTGTAGATCGTTTCTTGAATTTATAGCACCGCTCTTTAAAAAAATCATCATTTGGAAAGAAAGAGGACATTACTGGTATGGTCTACAGAAGTTGGTGTTTGGATTTAGAATGAATGTATTTTCAGCGGCTTCAATTAAAACAGACCGAAACGGATGGTAACAGCTCAACAACCGTTATTTATAAAAGGACTCCACCAAATGAGGAGACATCATACAAGCGATGCCTTCACCTCCACAAGATCCTTCCCGTGGCGACCGCAAAACCCACACCAGAACAAACGGTGGTGGGTAATCAATTCGAATCATCGTGACTTTGAAGAAGAAAAAGGCGTCATTAGGTTAGCCGAATAAAGATGTTACATTGACGTCGTATCAGCTTATTACTCTAAGAAAATGTAGAAATGGAATAGTATGTAGATGTAGACATAGAGGTCATCTAACAACACGAATGACGCAGAGGTAACCACTACGAGGAAAATACCTCATCGTTCGAGAAGGTAAACATCGGTCGTGTATGATGGAAATATTCTGAACAGAATTCTTTTCTTGCGTACCAAGCACATTAAGGATGTATCCTAAAGAGAACAAAGTTTTTTCTAAAAAAATCTAATAACTGTTGTTGTACTCGTTTTCACGACCGAGTTTGTAGAAAGAAGGGAAAACTCATGCAAAGCTTTTAATAATTAGTTCTTGTTGAAGACCTCAAAAGGAGGACGAAACCGAATCTGACAGAAAGAACTGCTGGAGGCAGCTGGAAGTGAATCCAGATGTAGAAACTCCGTCGCATACTGCGCGTGTATAACGTTCTACCAATAGAAATAGTTTTACTATAACTTCTCGTTGTTGCTGTTGATAACACCACCGCCTCCACAGACTCCATTCTAGCTGTTCAAGGATTTATTCAAGCAACCATGTCAAGAAAGTGGTAGGAAGCTGAATCATCGTAATAAACAGATTTGGGATATTACTGTTCAGCTACCTGTATCTATCGAGACTGTATCCGAGATCACAAAACCCATCGGAAGCATCACCAGTCCCTTATAGTAAATTCTTGATTTCAAAAAAGCGCTCAGCAGCGTCAGACTTGTGCTATACTAACACATCTTGCCGGTGAAAGAGTATACCGTCCTATATAAAAAACGGTAGCAGCCTTCTACCGTTGTTACACCATAACTATCGACTGCTTACCATCACCATTGGAAAACAAGTTCGACGAGTCAAAAAAGTTCCGCCAGTGCCATATGAAGCAGTAGCTGTCGCAGTAGTATGATTTAGGCGAAAAAAGCTTAGCGTTAGTCGTAACTTCTTATCATACTCTTGTTTTCCTGCCAACCCAAGGAATCCAGCCGCTAACCGTTGTTGTTCACCGATTCTCATTCATGCGCACTGCGTGTCCGGTCCAAATTATCTCCGATTATTTGGCGTGTGGAATGCTCTCTTTTATTATGAATCATTGACGTAGGACATTCGGATTGCTGCCCTCGCTTGTGCAGTAAGGGATACACCTAGGATGGTCCTTTCCATTGTACGTTCTGTGCCGCCGTGCTTTCGCTTTGCTTTACGTTCTATAAGGGTATCATTCTGCTTACGTAGCGACCAAATTTCTGTCGCACACGTTAAAACACGGAGAATCTTGGACTCGAAAAGTTGTCCGTGCCCATTAAATCACCTGTTTTTGGCGTCAGATGACGTGCGTGTGTGGCCGCAGTGGCGGAGGCGCCATGCAATACACATGGGATCGATTCCCACGCCCTTGGCCCACCAAGCCTTCCATCTCTACGAGGAGGCAACGTGGTTCCAGACTTCCCTGGGAGGTTAGCAGTACTGGCTCGATACATCTGTAGGTCACAGGGAGCCATTATAAAGACCAGATATGCATTCAATCACGTGCAAACGATGCTTAGCGAAGTCGAATGCACACACCGAGAGCGCTTCATCATTCTTTTATTGCAGTCGGTTGTAAGATGCATTCCTCAGTTATTGATCAGCACGGGGTGCTTTATCTGTTTAGGCTTTTGTGTTAATATGTTAACTAACTTTAAGTATATAATGCTCAGATTTTCGCAAAACTCCGGACCTCAGGTGTATGCGGTGGGGAACGCACCGGCGCTGTTGTCCTTACCGGGGAGCAGCGCACTTCAACACCACACCATCCGGGTCCTTCGTTTTGCCTGTCTCTCAAAAGAAAAAGGCAGTAAATAAAAGGGTTAAGATTGTGATTATAACTAAGCTTCAGCTTAACTGGGTTCAATGCCGATTTGGGCTCTCCAGATTAATCCCGTTGACGGGTGATTGCTGATGGCAAAAAGATCGATAGAACTAGCTGAGAGAGGCAAAAGGAAGGACCCGGATGGTGTTGTGGTGAAGTGCGTTACTCCCCGGGAAGGACAACAGAGCGGGTTCGTTCCCCACTGCATACACCTGCGGTCCGAAGTTTTGCAAATATCTCAGCATTATATACGAGTGATATTTCGCAACTTACCCTGCCATTAAAAAGAAAAAAGCAGTAAATAAAAGGGTTAAAATTGTAACTTTTAGTAGTTTTCATGTCTCGTTCTACTTTATTGCTTTGTTGGCTCATGCTTTTGAATCTCATCAAATTTAGTCATTGATTTCATCTTGCTCGTTCAAACATACATTCATCAACTTCATTGAATTGCTCTGAGACGTTTTCCTCACTTAATTCACGTTCCTTGCCAAATTTCAAAGAAACCGTAGCAGGGTGTGACCACGTGGCTGACCTTCGTCTCCCATCTAAGCCGACACGTTGACATATTTGCGAATCTGAGTAAAAAAAACATCAACTCCATGGAAAACCTTGCTTGGAACGTTTTTCTCACTATGTTTACGTTCAATATCGAATTTCAGACACCGTAGTAGGGTGTATGCACCCAGCACAAGTGAGAAATTTAACATTTATCCGACCACCGTCGATTTCACGGTGGGCAAGAAAATCGTGAACTCGTCCGCTATTTGAATACGACAGCATTGGTTTTTTTTACCTCAATAAACGATAAATTCTCGAAATTTGGAAGACTTGTGGCTTGAGAATATTGCCGAATTATGAAAGAGATTTTGTTTTATTCATCTAGAGGTATACTCTTGCTGCACTATGCTACATTTTTTACTGTGGTTCACCTACCAAATGCGTTGGTCTCAGAATTTGGAGTGGTTTTGCGAATTCTGTTAGTTGTACGGAGATATTTCTTATATCCGATTGTCCGTACGATAGGTATGGATCTATCGTAAGAGATGGAAGAGAAAAGCCGGTGGTTTACTGGTCAAAAGTAGATCTTTGCTCTTCCCTCATAAGTGCTGATGACTTTTTTTGATGATATCTCCTGATTTTTCTAGGTTTAAGCTTAGACTCAGGGGAGAGGGCATTAGTCTAAACCTAGAGGACTTGCAAAGTTTAACCTGACATTCTTGTGGAAAAGACTTTGCTGTATCACTCTAGTTAAAACTTAGAGCTTCTTCAAAGTGGAATTCTCATTTTAAGCTTTTTCGAAATTATAACTTAAAAAAAAATTCCACTTTGCCGAACAGGCTTTGCATCTGGTTAGCAAAAATTTATAGATTTAGTACTTCGTTATTTCATTTGGTGAAATTTTTCAACCCGACTGACATTTAACCTGGGCGTTAATAATCAGTACTTTTTTGGTTTGTTAAGTTAACACAAAGTTGGCGAAAAGATTTATTTATCCAACGTTTCGACGTCTTCGTCTTCATCAGAGGAAAGTCATAAGTCGAAACTCTCGCCGAATAAATTATTTGATAAAATTCATTGTGAGCTGAAACATACCTATTGAAAGGTTCAAAGGTTGCCAGGGGTCGCATGGATTTGACTCGATGATGGAGCAATAGGCTAAAAATTAGCAACTTCAATAATTAAGCAGAATTTTGTTCAGCTTTCAGCAGAAAAACCATATTCTTGTGTTCAGTGACTCTTGAGAAACGTTGAAGGAGAACCGAGTATTCAAGGCGAGTTAGGTTACCTATGTTGTTCAAATTGTGCTCGAGAGCTGGCTACACATGTATCATTTTGGTCTATGCTGGAAGGAACCCTTCCGTAACTGGCGATGTGGTGCGCAATGGACTGATGAAGTAGCGTAGTGTCATCTATAATTTTTTGGATTAAGGAAAACTTGTCTATACCGATAGTTAGGCGTCTTGGGTTGGCTGAGGACCTACTGCAGAGAAAAGACCCTTCTTATTGGTTGCTGTAGATAAAACAGGAATAAGTCTTCCAGGCAAGTCATCCTCCGTAAGATGAAGAGGATGCAGTGAGAGCGCAAAAGAATCGGAACTGTGTAATGCTGTTGAAATTTAAAGATAAGAATAAGGCTATCATTGTGCGCTCAGTTCATAATGCGACCGTTCTCCAACTCATCAAAACTGTAGGTGATCGAAAGCATAGTCTTTAACCGTCGCTAAGAGTTACGAGCTGTATACTAGATTGCTAACTGCATGAAGAATGCATATGCTACATGTGCATGTAGATTGTGAAAGGCCGCGAATAGCGCAGTGATCGGAAGTGCCCTGCGACACACACATAGAATCGATCCCCGCTCATGGCCCACCATGCCTTCCATCTCTATGGGGTCGGCAAATTGGTACTATACCTGTCTGAGAGGATAGTAGCACTGGCTCGATACATCGATTGGCCATCGCGAGACATTGTAAAGGCCAGGTATGCATTCAATCACCTCCAAACGATGCTTAATGATGTCGAATGCATGGCGCATCTCTCAGGGACTGATCAATGTCGAGAGCTCCGTCCTTTTACCTTTTTATGGATTGTGGATTATATTAAATAAATGTGAACTGAAAAAAGTGGTAAGACTCGGTGACTGTTTCTTAAGACAAACTGTGCGGAATGCCTTTGTTGAAAGTACACACCGTGAACTTCAAACCTCTCTGAAAAAACCTTCTGAATGAAATCACTTTATCATAGCGCGAAGTTCTTCGTGAGCGCCGAATTCCAGTGTTCATGTAAAGACATTTCTGCGCCTCTTCAGTGGCCAGATCATTACAGTGCATGCTCTCTACAACATCAATAGTCGTTCGCCACAAAATAAACCCGTCAAAAGATGTTCTTTTGTAAACTGTTAAGCATAGAGAACAACTTTTTGCAAGCGACACCTGGCATAGAATCTCTACTGGGCAACCTTCAGATCGAGTATGAAAGTTTTGTAGAAAGCAACCTCTGTTAAGCAGTGAAGAAGTAGTGCTAGGATCCTCACAGCAGATGTAATGATGGGTCATGTAAAAAATAACATTAAAATCACGAAAATTTCTCAAACAGGTATCTTAAACTCTTTTACAGAATCTAGTTTGGACATGATCTGCAAGTTTTTTGCCAGGTGCGGTGACAATGCCCTGTCCAGATGTTATATAGACTTTTCTAAACACCTTTGCATATTCGACTGTTTCTTTCTATTCGTTATTGCTCCTTATATCAACTCTTCGTTCTTTGTAAATTTCAAATAAATTTATTTCTTTTTCCGTTTGACCTGCTGTTTAAGGCAACACTGTTATCCAGTAATGTCAGACTTCAGTATTCCATAGGAATAGCGCAGCGTAGTGGTGGTAATGGTTGTGATCCTGCTCGCAGCACTGACAGCCCAACCCACACAGGCGCTTGTTCAATCCCGTCACAAATCCAGCAAGCTTCTAATCTCTCCGCGGTGGGGAAACTACCGCCAAACTTTTATGAGGCGAGCTGTTTCTCGAAACTAGGTAGGAACGCTCTAGAACGGCAATTTTAGGATTTCAGGGAAAGTTGACTTGACCAGTGTTCAATGACATTGGTGCGAAAGACGAAAAATCCTTAAGTGGCGACAAAATCCACACGCAAGAAAGTTCAGAAACCTTTCTAAATGGTGCATGCGAGAAAACGAATTTAATGGAAGTAGGGCCGTGATCAGCACACCATTATACACGTCATTTCAGATCAACTAATGGTGAAAAAATAACAATTATATAAGTACTTATTTTTCATTTACTGCCTTTTACAAGTTTTTACAGCAGGGTATTATTTGTGAAACAACCACAATGATGCTGTTTTGCAAAACTCCGGACCTGCGGTGCCTGCGGTGTGGAACGAACGCGCTATTATCCTTTCCAGAGACTAACACATTGATCACCACACCATCATTGTGGCTGTTTCACAAATAATATCCCCGCCGTAAAAATTTCCAAAAGGCAGTAAGTAAAAAGTCAAGATTGTGAATTTCAACTATAGCCTCATAACTGGGTTCAATGCCGATTTGGACTCCCCCAGATTAAACCCGTTGACGGGTGATTGCTGATGGCAGTGATCGATAGAACTAGCTGAGAGACAGGCGAAACGAAGGACATGCATGGTGCGGTGGTGAACGTGTTAGCCTTCGGAAAGCGTATTACCGCGTTCGTTCCCACCGCAGACACCTGCGGTCTGGAATTTTGCAGTTACCTCAAGCACCTCGATATTCCTGTTGAGCAAACACGAGGTGTTGCTTAATTCTTTACTCCGTTAAAGCTGATGTTTCAGCTGATTTAGCCTTCTTCAGAGCCTGGAAGGGTATACTGATAGCAATTTACTGTCAAACGCTCCATTAACACATACAGGAAGATGAAAATCTAAATCACAATCTCAGCATCATTGTGGTTAATTCCATAAGTGTCGTGATTCGGTTAATCCCAATGTATGTTGCATGCTCCTAGTCCCACGTCAACAATGTATTATTTCACTCACTAGGGAAACACCATAAATTCGACTCTATTCATGGCGTGACAGAGGTGACTGGATGCATGTTTGCTTGATGCAATGGACTTCGGGAACCTACTGATTTACAATGTTGGTGCTTTTTCTCTCCAGGCAAACCTTGTTCCAATTTGTTAGCCGTTGTAGTATGGGCGTGTTGGAGGATGGACGACTTGATCTGTTTGTGAACGAGAAGGAACCAACATCCATGTGTGTATTGCATGCCACTTTTAATCACGCCAATGACGCGTCCTTGCGAACATGTTACTTGATGTTATTCCGATATTATTTGTACTGCAGAATAAACTGCTCATGTCTAACAACTTTATCAATGAGAAAATGAAAAGAACCGAAGATTTCAACGCGGGAAGGTTCTAAGGAATGTAAACGTTTCTCGTTAAACAAAGCGTTGTGATTTTGCAGCAGCACATGAGAAGACGAAGTAGCATATGTACAGCTTCTGTGACTCTCGTAGTATGTTGCTATTCGTCGCCTTCCTTGTAGAATCTACGCATTTTGACAAAATTCTGGAAGAAAAGGACATTCAGGAAGTAATCGTTATCCAATTGCACTTCAGAATATAAATAAAGAAGGGTTACGATGGCAAGGAAGAGAAATTCTCTGCTCACCTGAGGCGTAGTAGTGAAGCGGAACGACGTATTAGCGGGTATTAGGATGAGGTCGCCAAACTCGCACAAAATGCGCACCCAATCGCCATTCTAAAAAGTAGTTACTTTGCTTCATAGTTATCAACAACAGATAATCTCAGCAAGAAAATTAGTTAATTAGCTCGAGGAGAGTCAACTAACAAACTTTCAGTCCATATGGTCAAAACGAGGAAGAAATATAATCACAATAATGCTGAGATATTTGCAAAACTCCGGACCACAGGTGTCTGCGGTGGATAACGAACGCCCTATTGTCCTTTCCCGAGAGTAACGCGTTCACCACCACACCATGCGGGTCCTTCGTTTCGCCTATTTCTCAGATAGTTCTATCGACCAGTGCCATTAACAATAACCCGCCAACGGCATTGATCTGGAGGGTCCAAATCGGCATTGAACCTAGTTAAGCTGAGGCTGTAGTTAAAATCACTATGGTAACTTTTTATTTGCTGCCTGCTGTAAATTTTTACGGTAGAGTATAATGCGAAATACAATCACAATGGTGCCGAAATATTTGTAAAACTCTGGACGAGGGTAATAGCGCGTTCGTTCCCCACCGCAGACACCTGCGGTCCAGAGTTTTGGAAATATCTCAGCATCAATGTTATACCTTTTTATTTTTTGCCTACTATAATTTCGTGGCAGGATACTAAGCGAAATACAACCACAACGTTGCTGAGATATTTGCGAAACTCTGGACCGCAGGTGTCTATGGTGAGGAACGAACGCGCTATTGTTCTTTCCGGGGAGTAACGCGTTCACCACCACACCATGCGGGTCCTTCGTTTCGCCTGTCTCTCAGCTATTTCTATCGATCTTTGCCACAGCAATCACCCGTCATGACGCTACTCCTCGGAAAGGAGAATAGCGCGTTCGTTCCCCACCATAGACACCTGCGGTCCAGAGTTTTGCAAATATCTCAGCCTCATTGTGGTTGTATTTCGCATTACAGCCTGCCGTGAAAGAATATAATAGGGAACAAATAAAATGTTAGCACTAGGGAGAAAATCATGAGAACCAACAAATAATGTACGTATTGACTAATTTTGGTTTTCATTGCGTTTGGTCAACAATTATGTGAACTGGGTGAGATTAGCAGTTTAAGGATACGATGAGAAAAGATTTGGATATTTGTTTGCGGGTATTTATTTGTACGAAGAGGTCGATGACGATGAGAATATTCACAAACACGTTCAGTCAACGCATGATTTCTTCACCAACTTTATCGCTAAGAAAAAGTGAAACCGCGTGTAAACGTGAAATCGTCAAAATGATGCTGTGAAAATCAAGCTTATCACGGATTAAGAAGAAGTTTCACATTTCTACTCATCACACCGTGAACGTAAAGATTTGCCACAGTACGAAGAAATCCTCATCCTCCATCGCAGACATCCTAAGCTAAAAAGATGCAAAATTGGACATGAATATTAAAGCAACCGTCATGGGAACTACGGATTGTTTCGAAATTTTGCATGATGGTGATTGCATCCTTGGTCGATCCGTTGGAAGTTCGAAGTTTGACGAGAACGAACGAGCACCATTCATTTGGGACAAAAAAAATCAAGTTGTTCATTACGGGAAGGGTATGCGCGGGATCACAGCGGCCATCGTGTTACACCACTATCGCCTTTCATGGCTCACCTTTAATGGTAACAGCGGGTTCGGTAGGTCGATATTTTCTCTCAACGCTCACAGACTGGCAGTACTAGATTACAATTCATAAAGTGTTAGCCATTCAGGTAGATGTTTGACCAAATGGATGGACGATTTCCTTCAGCCTTCATATCGCGATAATATCATATTTTCAGGGCGTCAAAGGGTCATTATGAAACATGGAAATGAATTGGTTTACCAAACAACGAGAAGCAGGCGAGTTCAAATGCTATTCAAATGCTGTTTGAACGTTCAGTGTCAATAACTACAGTAATAATCATAAAAAACATATTTTACATCTGCTCAAGATGTCTTCATCGTTGTACTATTATTTCACCATACTCAATTTTCACACTACTCAAACTAGGAAAAACTCCATTCATCAAGATCAGAGCAACCAATTAATCTGTGGAGGTGCAAATGGACCCCATGTTCAGCACACTCATTGCAGGCCACTTTTAGGTTAACTGATCATTCATTGTCTTTTATGATGAGTACAGTGAACTTAAATATGAAGTAACAAATATGTCTTTGCCTATCATTCTACAACGTTTCTTTGCTTGACTTCCAGAATTAGAGACACTTTCTTGAAGAGCAGGCACTTCAAAGCAACGTTCTCTTAGCAGAACATAGAAAAGAAGAGCAGTTAAGGGATAAATAAAGCTTTCGGCGCTGATCAGTCTCTGAGGGATGCGCCACGCATTCGACTTCATTATGTATCGTTAGAGGTGATTGATCACAGATCTGGCCTTTACAATAACTTGCGGTGGCCTACCGATATATCGAGCCAGTGCTGCTAGCCTCCCAGACAAGTTTGGCACCATTTTGCAGACCTCGGAGGAATGGAATGTTTGGTGGGCCATGTGCGCGGAGATTGACTCCATGTGTTTGTTGCAGCGCGCCCCTGGCCACTGCACCACACAAGAGAAGAACAGTTAATGAACAAAATATTCCCTTGTTTTCACATTCTTCGTGAATTGATAAAAATTACGAAATTCCATATTTTGTGATCTATTATTGCCTCGATTTAGTTTAATAGTTTTTAGAACTTCAGTATTTTTCTTATATACCTTATCCTCCACATCATAGTAAGCGGATCCTTCGATTATCATCCTTGCCTGATCTTCGGGATGGTTCGATTCCTCGAACAGCTCGTCAATCTATATTAATGTTTTAAGATATTATTCATCTCTATTGACACTGGCGTTAATGTAGAATTAAACTGAATTAATGGTAATTGCTAGAGACTGTAAAAACAAAGCATCACTTCATCCTTAGGAGACTTTCCTCATATTATTACGTCATAAAGAAGTCTTCGTAGTCGGCCAATGCGCCAGTATACTTAAAGCGTCTAAGAATAGGCGATCTTCGTTCTTTCATGGGAAATCAGGGAGAGTGCACACCCTGCATCGTGAAAAGGAATTTAAATTGATCACCACTGTAGGCAAAGAGTAATTTCAGCGGCGGTGTTCAAATGGAAGTATAAGTTTAACGTTTTGTTTTCTGCCTTCTATAATTTTCATGGCAGGTTACTAAGCGAAATACAACCACAACGTTGCTGAGATATTTGCAAAACTCTGGACCGCAGGTGTCTATGGTGGGGAACGAACGCGCTATTATCCTTTCCGGGGAGTAACGCGTTCACCACCACACCATGCGGGTCCTTTGTTTCGCACGTCTCTCAGCTATTTCTATCGATCTTTTTGCCACAGCAATCACCCGTCAGCGGGGTTGATCTGGGGAGCGCAAATCGGCATAGAACCCAGTTAAGCTATGGCTGTAGTTGAAATCACAATGTTTAACGTTTTGTTTTCTGCCTTCTATAATTTTTATGGCAGGTTACTAAGCGAAATACAACCACAACGTTGTGGAAGTATAAGTTTTGTCGTAAAGTTGATCAACTGGTATTAATCTACTTCGATAAGCAGGTAGATTCTCATTCCTGATGGTACCTTATCTCTAAAGTTGGCCGTTGTTTCAGCGTCAAGAGTGAAAATGTCCTCTTTGTTGAAATTTCGTTCCATCTTCAATAGCTTCACTCTCTTCGAAAGAGCTACTTGATCCAATGTGTCGAGCTAAAACATTCATCAATTGCATAGCGAAATCTTCAAGAGGAAGTAGTAAATACAAGTTAAACACCAAAGCGCTCTTCCAAATGAGTGCAATATTTTCACGTGTTACTGCAAAAATTTTCCTTATATTTTATCAACTATGTCGAAGAATAACTAGAGTTGTTAAGAATCGTGCTTCTCGTACCTTCCAGTAAAGTGTGCCTGTTCTTCGGGACAGTTCATCTGGGGTGATCATCTTCGGCGGAAACACATGGTGCGGTAGTCGCGGATCACCACATGGATAGGGCTCCATTTGCCAAATTTGAACCATATCTTCTGAGATATGCACGTCTTTAGACAAAACTAAACGCTCAGCTGATCACTTTTTAACACAGCACTTTCGCAGCGTGCCTTTCCTATACATTAAAAGCCTGTCGCAGTGACAGTTAATACTGAACAGTATGATATCCTTTTAAATAAATCAGTAGTTAGGTTCAAAATAAGAGCTTTAATATTGTTGTCACAGAATGAAGAGGATCTAAGTAGAATGTGGTTTCTCGTATTTGACATAAGTGTTCAGTCAAGAGCAGACAACTAGCTAGAATACCGTGTAAGTGAACAGTGACTCTGAAGAAACTTCGTAGTGAAAAATGAAAGTTCTCCATTTTACCCTTTGCCTGTTGTAAAGTGAACGTCTGCGGTGTCATATCGAAAGATTCTCTGTCATGGTCAGTGTTATCAGTTCGAGAACAATAACAGTATTTAGTGATCAGAGGACGATGAGAAGTGCAGTGCATGAAAAGGCAAGAATCACTTAACGACCACAGAACGACCGTTAGAAGGCTCTCTAGAACTCTGATTTTCTTAGCGCAGTAGAAGGTGAACTATACTAAACAGTTTTCCCATTACTTGTATGTAGCGTTAACGTCAAAAATTACTTTCTATTTTGCACTCACAATTGTCTACCAACCATCTTAACTCGAATGTGAGATTTGAGGTTCATCAAAGATGAGAATAACACTGATATCTGCATTTACTTTACGGCAGAGCCCGGAACGTTACCCGCGTTTACTTTCCCGCTAAGAGCAGTACGAACGTACGAAAGTGGTACTATACAAATTTACGTAAAATTAGGTGTCCCTTGAGAGAGCTAAGCCCGCTGAACAGTTCTCCTTTGACGAATTGAGTTTACTCGTTCTTAAAAATATTATTAGAAATTAGTAGAATACTAGTCTGATAAGTGAAAATCGAAACTCGTTATGGTTGTAATTTGTTAAATGGCTCACTATATCATCGGAAATTTAGCTCTAGTAGTTTACTATGAGGTTAAGAAAATAATTGCTAGTGTAAGGGGCATTTCTACTTGACGTTTCGAGGCTCTATGAGGTAGATTTTCAGAACACCAGTCAGTATGTCAGTTAACGACGTTCATGCGAAAAACAGTGTGGTTCATCAACGACATAATGTGCTACTGAAATTTCCTCTCTTGCTTTTAAACGACCTTTTGAAGAAGAAATTACGTTTTAATGAAGAAATGAATTATTCGAATAGACTATTCAAGATGCATGCGGCTGTTCTTAAGCCTATTTGGACTGAGGTATCATAATGAAGTGTTCCTCGAGTTAAGAAAGACGTACCAGGAAATGGATATTACAAAATCCTGATTCTTTGCAAACGTCAATACGATAACACCGCGGTGGCCCTAAAGAAATAGAAGAAACGGATTTAAATCCAGCTACAGCATTAGGCCTCTCTGTCTAAATAGGGCGTTAAGTTACTAAATATAAAAAAAAACCAAGAGCCCCGGTGACATTCGGTATTGCGCTGTTTTCAAAGATTTAAGCTTCAGGCAAAATTACGTCAAACATTCCTTTGTGGTTGGTAGCACACCACAGAAGAATTTCTGGACTTCATGCCACACACCAAGGCAATAGCAGCCTTATTCTCCTCTCAACACATCTTCATCGGAAGATACCTCGAGACTCTCTTCGTTTGCGTGATTAAACAATGGCAACCATAGTTCTCGGGAGTGGTTCCACGAAATGGCAGAGTACCATGGAATTCATCCGCCTTGCTTAAATGGAACGGCCTTACAGAAAAAAGACAATGCTTTCATGTTTGTCTACGTGCACTTTTGATATTTTGGGATAAAGCTCATACACGTAGAAAACGGGCTACTATTGTTTTGTGAGGTACACATGACACACCGATGCGAAGATTCACACCGAAAGTGGTGATTTCCTACTTTTGATACAAGAATAAATACGGCAAAACGACCACTGGTGGACAAGTCTACAATGAACTGTTATTTGAAGACAATCAAAAACTGCGCTTTCCGATAGAGCAGTTTGTGCTCTAACCAAAGATATTGCATGAGTAGGAGACCACTATGCAGTGAATGCAGCTGACCACAACGCTACTCTGAAACGCGTCGCAGCTCATATATAGAGGACGGTTATAGGTCAAATGCGAGTGAAGGAATGAAAAGTGAAGAAGTGGCCGAAAAATGCTAGTGAGGAATGTTCTGTAAGCCGGTTGCAGGATCACGGGAACCTATTATGCTTTATATAGAGAGAGAAATAACCGTAATCAGATTCGACTTTGAAAACATGTTCTTCAGACAGTGTAAGAGGTGGGACTGGTGGTAGCTTAACAACAAGCCTATTGATAGTAAACAATCGTAATTTAAAGCATGCGCAACTTCAGAGCGGCACGAATAGATTTGCTCTGTCGCTTCCTGACGAGCGTAAAGAACCGATGCGAAGCGACTTGCGCGACCTTCATGTGAGAGGAGTTTGCCAGAAAATTGTGGAAGGCATCAATAGTTAGATGTAAATAGGAAGGTGATGTCATTGATTTCCTTAGTAGTAATGTTACAAAGTACTTCGGAATTCTCATTTCTCCATCAACCTATTGTCATCAAACCGATTACAAACGAATTGCATATTCGTCTATTTTTTCTATAACGCCTATTGTGATTATTATGTCGTGAATTAAAAAGCCATTATAACTGGGATTTCATTCATCCTATGGTACAGCTTATCAACACTGAATCGTTCAATTATAGTTCGGCTAGAGAAATCAATCACAAAACAATCAAAATGCATTTCTAGAAGCAATCCAGAAATGAACAGCTTTTTTGGGAAGGATTTTATGGCTAGAAACTCTAAACATTTGGTAAAGGCGTCACTGAGAATTTTCTATGTTGGTGGCAAATAATATTAGACAGCAATGAATGATTAATATAAGAGTTGTGCGAAGCGTGTTTTTTCATTGGTGGAACCGTTGAATGGCAGAAAAATACTGTGTTGAATTCGATAAAGAGCAAGCGAGTTTTAGATCGATTTTCTTTTCTAAAGTCTGCTGTTAACGATAGAACTTCTAAGAACGTCACCACGATTGCTATATAGTTTCCAGCAGTTAACTGAGCAGATGCCATTTCCTTCTTGCTTCGTTGCTGCAGGTTTGGAAGCCGTGGACACTTGGAGCCTTCGGAAACGAAAAGAAAAAAAAACGAAAAATTGGAAAGTAAAACTAGGCCATCACATTACGGGCTCATTTTTTAAAAACAGAGAACCTAAAATTTTCATTTTATTAATTGGATAAAAGGTATTTAATATCGAACGTAGTAAGGAATAATTGCCAGATGCGATTCGCTAGTAGATCCACAAATTTTTCTGCACGCTGAAATCAGTTGTTTAGCTCAAATTGTCCACTGTGACGTTGTCTTCTAAGGCATTCGACGTAAATCGGACGACATGCCTTGGTTACAATGCATTTTATGTGAAAGGAATAGCTGCTTTGAAACTTTTGCCAACATGTCGCAGCTCATATAAGAAATGTTACTTGATACTTATTTGATACTTGAATGGTCTGTCCTCACTGGTGCGGGCTCCAACATAATCTCCATTTTTCGGAAACATGCTGTTTAAGCCATTGTGGCTCCCAGGAATCCCGAGGCCAACCTGGCCAAGGTCTACTCCAGATCTTCACCACCATCAGAGGATATAAGACATGTTAGACGCACTATAGTTTGATTACTATTATTATCAGTTGTTTTAATATATACATGTTATTTTGACCTGTAAGAATAGGATTCTAAACTTTTCAAGTTCGTAGGACACTTCCTTAAAGTTTTTGCCTTAGCTCTTGCATCTTGAATACCAAATCAGTTGACGAAGAGAGATTTGGCCTAAGAATGTATATTGGTGTTGTCCAATGTATGCGTGTTTCGAGCTTCCGCGCTTACATTGGAAATTTTACAGGTTTAATTTGGTTTTTTCTTAATTACTTGGAAATTTGAGCTTAAAATACATTTAAAAATGGAGGATTTGTACAGAAGCAATCTACGCGATTGCCGTGATAGAGAAAACTTCCTTCTATAGATCCACAAAATCTTCATCTCCTTAAGTTCTTTCACCGCTGAGTAATTGTCGACAGTTGTCGAAAAACAAACGTCGAATGTTGTGTACTAGCAACTTTTTAATCCCTAAGAAAGAAAGGCTTAGACGTATAGAACACGCATTCAACTTACGATGGTTTTTATGTTGTCAGTTTTTGTTAACAACACTGGATTTCTTCTTATTTTCGTTGTTTCTCATTGTTTATTTTCAACATCGCTTCCGATCAGTCAGTCAACTCATCAAATGAATCGCTGCTATTCTGAGAGAATTTTAACTAGGCCACAAGGTTGGGGTTTTTCACCTCTCTCGAATTTAAAACAGCCACTGGTTGCTGGCGATTGCAGACTGGAAACGCCCTATTACAGCTCTCTCTCGACTTCCCGTTGGTAAAAATAGCAAGACCAGTGAAAAACCAGCTTCAGCGCACGACGTGCGCTGGGCACACCCGTCTGCGCTTGCAAATTTAAGAGAGGCGATCAACGCTCAGGAGCAATAAGTTTCTTAAATGACAAGATACTTTTATTTCTTTAATGATACTATCGCAGCCATCCGCGAGTGGGAGGATACGGCTAAGGAATAGAGATGGCCTTACCATTACCCTAAATCCATCAGTTCCTCAGTGCCTCGACTCCTTGAAATCCCGTAAACTCGTTTGGTCAACCACTACTGCCTTTAGCCCTTCATCAAAAGTTTTAGCACATCCACAGTTTCTTGTGAACTGGCCTGTTGAAGGTTATGGCTTACAACCAGAAGTACCGAGAAATTGTTTACCTAGATTTTAGTGGAAGAACACTAAGAGAAATTGAGGTACCAGAACCGGATGGCAAGACTGGAAAAAGTAAGAATAGAAGCAGTCTCGCTGGGCTTCCGTCCTCATTGAACGCTTCATAGAAATTCTTTTTTGTATAAGAATGTTCTAGCTTAACAATTGAACCTCAAATAACACGATACGTAGACCAACGATATCTTCAAATGTTTGTACTTTCATGTTTCAGTAATTTTGCACTGTAAGGTAGCGCTTTTAGTGCTCATCAACTGAGAATTTGACAAGTACCAGAAGAGGGCTTTAAATGAACAGTGTCATAAAAGCACCACTGCTATGTCGCTCTTACATCGTCTCTTTATTATCACGCAGAGAATTTTCGTCTAACGAAAGAATGCTGCTGAATCCTTTGTTGTGCCGACCGCATTGCTATCTTTGGATCACGTGTAAGTGAAGCAGAAGCAATGTCCAAAGAACTCAGCCATCTAGGACATGAACAAAGCTACGAATAGAACAATCCACTAAGGATCTATAAAGCTCAAATGGGTTTTTAAGAAAAGCCATAGGACTGAAAATTTATTACGTGCTGAGAAATTCCGGTAGAATATGATCCAGAACGACGACGAAATTCAGTCGAGTAATTGCAAGCGCACAACAGAATACTCACACAGGATAAAGAGGCATGTTACTGTTATAGGTCACGTAAGTCAGCTTTTTTATAGTTGGATACAATCGATCATGGGATGAAGCATGCATAATTCACCATGTACAAGGCAGTTTTCCGCTGACGAGGGATCGCTGAAAGTCCCGATGGAGTAAAAAACTATCTGAGAGAAAGGTGAAGCTACGGCCCCTCGGTTCAAGGCCCAACCTGTGGTTCCAAGTTTACCTCATATCTCAGCATCATTATGCATTATATTTCACGTCATACCGTACAATGAAAGAAGAGTAATCAGTAAGTAAATATTAGATGCAGAAACTGTTGAAAAGTTTTAGTAAAATATTTGGTTCTATGATCGTTTAGTATTAAATTCATTGAATGAATGTAATTCACAGATAACCGGAAAGTTCGTTTAGGAAACAGTTTCTTGAAGGAAGGGAAGTTCTTTCTGTTTACTATCCAATGGCTCTCTCAATTCATTATCACTTACTGGACTTTCTAGATAAACGCAAAAATTATGGCTTCCGTGATAGAAGATAACTGGAAATTTTCGGATATGTTTACAATCGTAAACATTCTCTGCTTTCACGAGCACATCAACGTCATCTCTACTTCTATGGTGCATTAGTAATCCTGATGTCTCGGATACAAAGGAAACTTCTTTGGAATACAGAGTTATTGATATTCTGAATGCGAAAATCTCTGCGGAAGGTTATAAAGATTATTTAAATTCAGTGATCCCTTGATTAGTTTCTTTTAGCACCATCAATATTTAGGAGGTTCTCCACTGATTTAGAGTGCACTTTTGAATTGTGCTAAGCGTAGACTGGCAGACCTCCCGAAAGGTTACTACCTGCCTCATCGTGGTTGTGAGCTGTTTCTGTGTGCAGTGCTGCGATGTACAACAGAGGGGTTCATCAGTCTGGCATGGTCACCATGCTGGAAAGGCGTCTAACGATTCTGTCGGAAAGCTAGCTAAGAGTAAACCGGTTCCAGAACTCGCCACCGCCCTGTTATCAAACAAGTGTATGGTGGCAAATCTTCCTCTGATCCATATGGGCAGTGAGTGCCTGTGGTGGTGATGACTTGGAGCAGACTTTGGCTCAGCTAACTTCGCGGCCCTAGAGAAACGAAGTTGCTAAACAAGCAAAACTTCGGAACAATGGGAGTTGCTATCAGGCCATCCCAACCAATGAGAAAAGGCCATCCAAGTGTTCAAGTGTAGGATGGGAGTAGTTCTAAACCACTCAATAACCTCAGAACACGGAAAGAACTGGGCAGTGTTTGGGATGTAGTTGCACGTCTTATTTCAATGTTATTTGCAACTTGAACTTGGAGAAACATTCCGAGTTAGTTTACTCCGCTGAAATCACCATCCCTTATTCGTTGCAGTTGGAGCCAGGGGTACCCTTTCGTCTCGCCACACCTGAAGCTGGTTTTACGGCAACTGACGGCGATTTCGCAATCGCTAGCGTATTTGGAGAAGTTGCCAACAACGCAAATGTATAGAACATACTTTATTCTATCACTTCAACAGGTAATCTTTGTGCTCGTTTTTCCGATTTTAAATTTTAGAATTAGAAGGGTACATTTAGAATCAAAATCTTCGAAAGAATTGGAAACTAAACTTGTGGGTTTAAAAATTTAAACGCGAGATGGATCTAACATAAACGAAAGATTGGAGAACACTATGTTGCTCTGCTGGAATGGAAGCTGCTTAATCAAGGGATATCGTGTTGGAAATATCTTGTCTTTAAACAAAAGTGTGAAAGAAATTCGTTTCGTGGGCGTCAGAAAACCAAACTTTCACCTTTTTGATTTTAATGCCTCTAATTGAAATTTGTGAAGTCCACTTTGATCCGCAACATGCTTCCTATAGTCAGAAGCTACCGTTATTTTTGCACCATGGGAGTGGAAGCTGGCACACGCCGGAGCATACTTGTTAAAGGTGCTAAATTTTGTTTCAGATTTGATTTTTGACCGTAATAACAGCTAATTGCTGTATAGAGTTTATCACATAAACCCTTTACCGCTTATGGAATTCATCTTGCATATCAATTCGGCCATAAGCTTCCATTCAAAAATGTAGCGTTCTTCTAGCAGAAATCGCAAGGCTTCAGTGGTATGCGTTCGAGTCACTGCAGAAGAAATTGTTACCAGAATAAAACGAGTTTCACGTTTGCCAGTTTCCTCATGCACAATTTCCCCTTACCCAACCAATTTCAACACTACGAACAGTCCTGTGCATAAGTAATGAGTAAAAATACTGTATGAAGTCAATACTACCAATACTTTCAATACTGTGCAGAGCTGAGAGGCATGTGGCGCAGTGGTCCGTAGCGCCCTGCAACACACACATGGAATCGATTCTCGCGTCCATGGCCCACCAAGTATTCCATCCCTCCGGGGTGGAAAATTGGTACCAGACTTGTCTGGGAGGATAGCAGCACTGGCTCGATAGATCAGCAAGCCATCGTGAGTCATTGTAAAGGCCAGATGTGCATTCAATCACCTTCAAACTATGCTTAATAAAGTCAAATGCATGGCGTATGCCGAAGGGACTGACCAAATCTGAGAGCTTTATTCTTTTTATTTTATTGTGTAAAGCTATGAATAAAAAAAGCGAAGGAAGCTGTGAATGAACTTCCATGATGTTAGGAAGCCGTCTGTTTAAGTCGAAAAAAACAGTTGCCAACCTAGTGCGCCTAAAAACCGTACTTGCGTGAGTAAATTCCTTGACCCAAAGTACAATATCTATCTTATTCAAAAAACCAGTGTTTCTACACTCTCAGTCTCAAAAGCCTCGAACTTCACACTATGAGGAACTCCTTCTTTCCACATCATCGTCATGTATCTTAGAAATTTGAAACTGAATCTCATCATTACCGGTCATTGTCTGAAGGGCGAGTCTCGTAAAGTCTAGTCACTTAGAAAAGCACGCAAAATAGTACGGATTTCACCTGTAGTGGGTCATTTGTCAATTCCAATGATAAGGAAAAACAACAGCTAACGCGCTACGAGCGAAAAAAGCGTTACGAAAGCCTGTTCGTAGCGAAAAAAGGTTACTAAAAGTCGGCAAAAACTTGTTTTATGTGGCGAGAATTTGATCCAAATTGGAACAACATGCTGCAGAAGAGATCAACAATTGCTTAAAAAAAGCGTCGGGCCAAAACTTCTCATCGGGTCAACAGCGGAAGTTTTCTGGTTGTATTTGGCCGTAAGTATTTAGAAAGTGGAGCTTTAATGATGAAATAAGAATGTCGGACCAAGACTGAATTCTGAGAAGGATAGTTCTCTAGTGGTGATTCTTCAGGTGTTAAATTAAAACCGTGAAGTCTAAGGAAGTAACAGAACTTATTAATGGGAAGAACTACTAGTTAAAATGTGAATTACAATGCTTCGATGCTTCTCGGTTCTTTGTTATTGCTTAGTTTAGTCTGCCACCAGTCAGCCGATTAGTTCTGGAGACTGATGCAGTGGTTTTGTGGCCAGAGCGGTTTGAATCAAATATTATACTGAAAACTTAGCTGACGCCTAGGGAAGAAGGTATGGGTTATTCGGGAAAGCTTGAAGTTAGTACCATTTTTTCTACAAAGGTGCCTGCTTATACCAGCTCATTTGAGTGGAAAATACCTCTATCGGCCAAGTTTAAAAAACGTTTGTGAAGAGGAGAGCGGTTTTCTAAGTTTTGAAAACTGCAGAATTATGCTTATGATACATTCAAGTCGAGGTCCTTGATTGCCTTTCTCTCAGAGCGTTTTTTTTTTAACCTAATGGCGCTATCAGCAATCACCAGTCAGCGGAAATGATCTGGGAGCACAGATCGGCCCTGAGACCAGTTAAGCTGAAGTGCAGTCTTTCACAGCAGGGTATTACACGAAATAGAACGAAATTTTTTTAATTTTATTTTATACGATCCGTCTCACCTTTACTTATCGTGCGGATCCCAACACTCCTTACATTTCATTTGTTTCCTCACATTCATCATACACGAAGGCCGCCCGACTTTTACGTGTGCCTTCGGCTGCTGCTTACGGATTTTCATTTCATCGAGTCGATTCTCCCTAAAGTCCTGAGACAGCAGGCCTAGAGAGTTCAAACTTGGAGTGGTGAGAGTGGCTTTTTTCCTGGGAGGTCCGCTACCAATTTCTCGACTTCTTTCAATAAACTGCTCTTCTTTGTCCGGCAGTTCGGGCACTGAATCAGCAGCAGTTAGCTAAATGTACTTTCCAGCATCTGCCTTCCCAACGAAGTTTCCGAACAAGCAGCTACGCCCTTTCACATGTAGTCCTATCAGATTGTGCTAGTAGAAAAAACCTTTAAAACCTCTCTCTAGGCACTGTCTTTAGTTCCCTCTGGCAAGGCTCCACCCACTACAGAAGGAATACAAGTAGCTCACGGGATTGGTCTTCAAGCGTTCGTAGAGTTCGTCCGGTGTTCATCCAATTTCTCAGTTCCTCAGTGCTCCAACTCCAGTGTCCACCTAACTTCCTTCAACTGCATCGCTTGTTCTCATTTCAATCTCGCTCATATATACCCACTTAACCAAATATCGCCACATACCAGATATTATTATTGTACAGTTATTATTGCTATAAATTGTTATAACCCAAACTCGAAGTTGTTCACGACAGTTACGGATGAAATCTTGCATGGCAGCTACAAGGGCTAATATCTACAACGACTTGATATTCATACAAAGTTGAGCTAGCAGGCTCTTTAAAAAAACCGCGCGTATCTTGGAGCACTAGGTGAAGGTTTTTCTATAAGCATATCAAAAGGTATTGTAAAGTCCCTATAAAGGTTAAAATAAAAGATAAAGCTCATAAAGCACTAGACGTTGATCAATGCCTGAGGGATGCGCTGTGAATTCGACTTCATTAAGCATCGTTAGAGGTGATTGAATGCATATGTGGCCTTTACAATGATTCGTGCTAGCCTACCGGTATATTAAGCTAGTGCTGCTATCTTCACAGATGAGCCTGGCATCAATTTGCCGACCTCGGAAGATGGAAGGCTCGGTAAGCCACGGGCTCTGGGATCGATACCATGTGTGCGCTGCAGGGCGCCCCCGACCACTGCACCATATGCGCCAATATTCGTCCCAAGTTTAAAAATAAGAAAAAAGAAAGATTTGCCTTTAGTGCAAAGTTTGTTTTGGTATCTTTTTATATTATAGAAAGTAACTTTCATAGGCCGGAAAGGAAATTCCGTAGGACGAACTACGACGTTCTCCGTAAGATTCGGCAATGAACCGCCATAATAGTCACCGAAGTCAAGCTCGCATCAGAAGAAGGTAAAAATGACCTTAAGTGTGAGCACAAAGTGCAAATTGCATGATCCTCCAATTACAGAACCTTGGCGAGTGCATTTCAGGTGGATAGTGAGATAAAGAATTCAGCAAAGTGCATCTCAACTTTTATCAACTTTATCGTTTCGAAGGAATGCCCAACCTCTTATTTCGAGGACGCGTCTCATAAGCACTTGGAGAACTTGGCAACCCAATTAAGTGTTAACGTATTGAAGGTCGTTTCTAGGGTACTTTTAATAAGTGCACTTCAAATGTACTTCGAAGCGCTACTTTATTTAATGATGAAGTGAGAGGGTTTCTGATGCAGAACGGTGTAATTAATGGCACTGTGGTATTAGAACGGCAGAATCATCACTCACTAGTATCGAGTTTTGCATTTCGCTAAACACTGTCTTTTCAGATGACGAAGCACCATTTTTACGACCAATTTTCATTTAACGTTGGTACAAATAATCAATAAACCAAGGCATTATCTCGTGCATGAAAGCTCGACGTTGGAGAGCTTCGGTACGGATTCAGATTTCTTGGGCAAGAATCTTTTAAGATTTTGCCGAAAAGAAATATGTTGAGTCTCTTTGGTATACTACTTAATTTGGAAGGCATTTTTAACGGGCAGTATCACCTTTAGCGCACTACTTGGAGGTGACCTGTAAAATAAACGAGGCGTTCATCTTCTCGATGTGGTGTCCTCGTCTTCGTATCGAGTCGGATCTTCCTCAGGGGAGCATCCCTGGAATGAGGCATGCTCACCCGGCAGCACTCTTTTATACAGGGTGCTGTTATTGATAATAGTGATTGTCCGATGATAGCTATTTGTTTTTCCTGAAGAATCGATGCTGCAGAAGTCTGTATTGTTATCAGCTAGCACACAGCTTATCAATAATATTTCAATGACCGACTTTCCTTTAACTTCGGTATTAATCAACGTGTGTTTAAACACGCTTAACATGTTTAGTCACTTGTAAGCTTTTGAACGGTTACTTGTAACTACTCTGAGCACTTTTCTCTTCAAAGTGGCCACTTTTAATCGTTGAAAGATTATATTTCTTGTTCGGAACTATGACGTCGGTAACTGATTCTTAAGTATTTTTTTATTTTATATGACCCGTCTTCACGCCTACTGTGTGGATACCAGCAATTATCACATTTAATTCGCTTCCTCACATCCATTATTCACGAAGCTCTTCCAACTTTTGCACGTGGCTTTGGCTGTTGCTTGATGATTTTCATTTCATCTTGAAAGTCGTAGAATGCTGGTCGAGCAATTCTTCCTGGAGTTCTGAGACAGCCGGGCTGGAGAGTTTCCAATTGGATTGCAGAGCTACTTTTTTCCGAACAAGTTCGCTACCAATTTCCCGACCTGGGGGAGATGAGAGGCTTGGTTGGCACCGAGCGGAATCAAACTAGCACCATGCTCGTGATGATGAACTTCACTTCAACTGCGCTACCCTCTCCTCGCCTCATTGTTATATTCTTCGCACAATCTGCTGACTCAAACCTCAACATATACCATAGTATAGCAATGGAATTCAGTAGATAATTGATATGTTACAAGAAGGGTGGAGACTTTAATATTCTCGTATCGGATGCATTGAACAGTCAACAAGTGAACAAATGAAGATGGCTGCCAAGCCCTAGAATACAACTTTTTGAAGCTACCGTAGAATGAGACAAACGGAACGAATAATAATTTCAACTTATTATTTTTTGCTTACTCCTTTGATGGCAGGGTATATTGCGAAATATAACTTCAACGATGCTGAGATATTTGCAGAACTCCGGACCGCAGGTGTATGCGGTGGGGAATGAACGCGCTATTGTCCTTTCCGATGAGTAACGCGTTCACCACTACACCATGCGGGTCCTTCGTTTCGCCAGCTAGTTCTATCGATCTTTTTGCCATCAGCAATCACCCGTCAATGGGATTGAGCTGGGAAGCCCAAATCGGCATTGAACCCAGGTAAACTGAGGCTATAGTTGAATTCGCAACGTTTACTTTTTATTTTCTGCCTTCTATTATTTTTACGGCAGGGTGTTAAGCGAAATACACAACCACAAGATTGCTGATACTGTTATCGATGGTGCTGACGGCACAGATCGATAGAACTAGCTGAGAGACAGGCGAAGCGAAGGACCCGTATGGTGTGGTGATTAAGGCATTACTCCCCGGAAAAGACAATAGCACGTTCGTTCTCCATCGCAGACACCTGCGGTCTAGGCTTTTGCAAATATCTCAGCATCATTGCTTCTTAATAGTTTTTCAAATTGCAGAAATGTGAAAATTATACCAAAAACTTATAGGGATGACTATAAATTTAACAGTGAAGCCCTCGGGCTGATGGAGGTCTGCAACTCGATCTCGGATGGCGATTCTCGGGCTGTGGGTAAATTTGCAAGGAGATTATGGAAGTCCCTAGGGCACACCGTGTAGTAAGGAGGGTATCGCTGAAAAACGTCAGAACTTCGAAGTGTTTAGCTAGTAACTTTTCGGCAAAGGAAAACATCAGTTCCCATAACCGATTTTCTTTTAACCTCGGCATTGTTTGGTAATTCGATGTTTTTCTTCAATAGGCAGACACGAGGTTGTTATCATTGAAGGGCATTGAGCCCAGTAAACATGAGGCTGTAATCAACGCCGTTTAAGGCTGATTGCTGATGGCGCTAAACGATAGAACTAGCAGAGAGATAGGTGAAACGAAGGGACCACATGGTGTGGTGCTGAACGTGTTACTTCTCGGAAAGGACAATAGCGCGTTCGCCTTAGACATCTGTGGTCCAGAGTTTTGCAAATATCTCGTCAACATTGTGGTTGGAAAACAGCAGTGTTTGTTTTTTTTTGTACCAGAACAACTATACGCTAAGAAACAGTTCGGTGAAATTTTCGCACTTCTGCCAATCCAAAAAGCCTTTTTTATTTTAAGCAGAATCAAAGAAAGGAGTATATAGAAAAGCAGAAAAAAAATATAGGAGGTAAAATAAGTCAGAATAATAATGATTGATGCTTGATACTTGATATTTGAATGGCCCATACTCACTAGTTGTGCGGGCCCAGTATAATCTCCATTCCCGGAGTTTTATTGGTTTAGCCGTTGTGGTTTCTTGGAGTCACGAGGTCAGCTTGGCCAAAGTCTGCAGCAGGTCTTCATCACTACAGGCGGTCGCAGCCCTTGCGGATCAGAGAGAGATTTGCCATCATACGAGTTTAATACCAGGACGGTGGTGGATCTTGGTATTGGTTCACTCTTAGCTAGGCTTCCTGATGGAAACGCCAGATAATTGATAATGATTCACAAGAAGTACAATATACAGAAAAGGAAGGCGTTTTCCTTTTCTGAAAAACCTTGTGCTTCGAAATGAAATGCTTTAAAGCTAAGTGAAGAATGTGATAGTTCCCAGGATCGACTTTCTCTTAACCTCGGCATTGGAATATGAATGTGTCGTTTTCTTGTTCAGCAATCGCGAGGTTTTTAAACAGCATACATTTAGCATACATACAATGCCCGGAGGTTATACGCGACCTGATCCCGTACGTTCGCATCGATTTTTGATGTGGGATGGTGCAGTCGTCAACCACATGCGACTATAATCAGCTGTTCTAAACTTCCTCATTGGAAGTCACGAAAAAGCGGTGGGTTTTTCGAGAAGCTTTTGATCATGTAATTACCAAAGAGTCTTTCGTCTTTTTGTAAGTGTTATTGAAGCGTTTGGCCTAGTAGATTGTATATCAGTATACCCTTCCAGGCTCTGAAGAAGGCGATACTGCCGAAACGTCAGCTAGCGTTGTATTGTATTGTGTTTTTATGGAAGTAAATGTATGCTGAAGAATGTGATTTTTCAATGTGTACTCAATGTGTATTTTTCTATGTCTACTCAAAGTCAAAGTGCCTCCCGTTTGAGGACTCAAATTTGTAATACTGGTGGAATATGCGTATCCATATTTTAACTCGAATGTTTTTAGTGAGTACATAAAAAAGAATAAAAATTAGGAATTCGGCGTTGACTCTTCCTCAGAGGTAGGCTGCACATTGGAATACGTCCATAGGACCACAGATGTCGTTGATTTCGCATTTTGTCTGTAAAATGCATTGCAGGACTCACCAGTAGGTCAAAACAGTGTTACTATCCTCCTTCAAAAGCCTTGTAGCTACATGTCTGCCGAAGAAAAATGACGGTTCGATTAGCCAAGGCGCAATACTGGGCCAACAACCACGTGTTTTATAGAGCACCTCTATCAAATGTGAACGCCATAGGTTCTGTGATGCTGCTCTTTGGAAAATTTAATCGTTTTTGACATGCTTTCCAGAGAGACCAGTGTGGAAAACAGATTTGAAATATTGCTTCTCCACAAGGTCATAACAGGCTGTTGCCAAGAAACTCGAGAAAACCGTGCAGGAACCCTCTAAATTCGCTTTTAGTATGAAGAATAAAAAGGGTAGAGCTCTCTGCGTTGATCAATCCCAGAGAATACGACACCCTTTCAACTTCGCTAACATTGTTAAAGGTGATTTAATGCATAAATGGCCTATGCAATGGCTTGAGATGGCCTGTTTATGCATGGAGTCAGTGCTGCTGCTTTCCTAGACAAGTCTGGTTCCAATTTGCCGACCCCGGAGGAATGGAAGCTTGATGAGCCTAGGGCGCTGGATTGATCCTATTTGCAGGTCGCCTCCGACCACTGCGCTACTCGTCCTAAAACCTTTAATATACGACATGAAATTATGGCTTGTTAATAACCTCGTCTGAGCTTATCAAAGAACGCCGTATTGACTGCTCATGTTAACGTTAGAGAAACATCGGTCATAGAAATAGCGCTTCGCCATTTGAAAAGATAGTGTTTACCGAGATCTGAAGCTCGATGTTAGTGATTGCTTCATCTTCCCCGTGTCACAGTGTTGTTAATTACACCTTTCTGCTGCAGATAGTTTTCCACTTTATTATTAAACAAAACAGATTTTTAAAGTGCTAGCAAATATCAACCCTTACAGAGTGCTTCTAATTTTGTTTGGCTGAGCATTAAGCCTAATTTCTCGTCTCTACGGAACTGCTGTTTTTTCGACAATGGACGGTGGTATTTCGACAGCCAGAAGAGTTAAAGGGTTAAGAACGTAATAGAATTATAGAAGAGACCTTGTTTTATCGTCCTTTTGGGTGAAATAGTATGCGCTGTACGGTTCACTATATTTCTCAACATATTTGTGGTGACGTGGACTCTGCAGTGCTAATGCGTGGCGACGTGAGGGGTATACAGGAATCATTTTAATTTATTTTGGCGCACGAAGCCTTCTCACCGCAAATTTTGCAATCATTCATTGGCTTACTGGAAGCAGAATAGTGTGAATAATAGTGCAGAATAGTAGAATGATTTAGAAAACACAATTTTTCGGAAAAGTTCACTGAGTGGTAATTTGACTAACACTTAAACGTTATTTTATTTTTTGCCTTAAAACCGACTTTTATTGAACCTCGAAAGCAATAATTAGTATTTTTGTAGCTGATTGGGCGGGTACGAGGTTGTTATAAGTTTTATTTGGCTGACGTTTCGGAGCCTTTGCCTTTCTCAGAGCCGCATTCATCTGAGTCGTTGGTTCACCGCAGGTTGGAGAGCCAGACTCGTTTTACAGCCAAATAGAGAAAGTAATACACAACGAGAAGTAATTCCACAAATCTCTTTTTGAAGACTTCAACGCCAGATGAAATTGGAATGGTTAACGAAATAAATACAGGATAGGAAAATTTGGAATTGGAGGTCGAAATTAGAATGGGAACCATTTTGTAGGAGTCCTGTAGCAGCACGTTTTTTCATTATTAGAGAAGACAGAAAGTCACCGATAGACGTGGAATTCTCCTTAATGGCACGTCTCATGCGGAGATTGATCATATTCTCGCGAACAGGAAATGAAAATGGTGCCTTGTTGACCTCTCAGTGGTACCTGGATTCTGCACTGGATCTGATCACTGCCTTACCGTGTGAGGAATCGATTCAGCCATAAGCTGCAGAAATACTCCTGTTATCTCGCTCCCTTGCGTACCGTGGACTACACACTGGTTACTGAAAGACTTAGAACTTGTGCCGAACTCGCCCAAATTGCTCAAACATGATGTCCATATATCATCTCCATTGCTACTGAGGAGTTGCCCGAAAAGGAAAGGACATCGGTGCTTGATCCTACTGCAACACACTAAACCCGACCGATAATAATTGCCAACTGTAGAAGGCCTTTGTTCCTACAGAAACAGAAACTTTACACAAGAGAATTTACACCAGTAAAGGCAGAAAAAGATACTGGAAGCAGCTTAAGAACGATTCACTTTGAGCAAGTGTTGTCGAGATCTTTGACACCATAATGTTCTCCTCTTCGCCTTGATGAACGAAGGAGGAACTATCACTACATCCCGTCATGATATAGAACTGATGACGGAAAAGTTCTATGCCAATTTTTCCGCTTCACTAACCGATGTCTCAGACTACGAAATTCCCGTTGGCGAAAGGCAGCCCGGTATGCTACCCTTTGAAGTTCGAGTTGCGACAGAAAGTATGGTGGAAAGACACACAGTTCCTGTACCTGGTATTTAATATCACCGCGGATTTCCTTAGAGTTGGAGGCGGCAAAGTGCCGGTATTTCTCATCACCTATATGACGTCCAGAGCGGTAGTGATCTCCGTCATCACGCGCATGGTTCTCGTTCGATCCCATTCTGGGTCAGCAAAGCCTCTCATCCCTCCGAGGTCGGAAAATTGGTATTGCATTCTAGGGAATTCAAGATGGAATGGAAATCCTCAAGAAGGAACCGGAGCCACACATAAAGGTGAAAGATCTTTGCGGACAATGAATGAGAGGAAACGAATTGAATGTGAGAAGTGCTGGAATCCGAATAGTTGACATAAAGATAGGTCAAACAAAATAAAAAGTAAGAAAAATATGACGTCCTGCCTTCGAAAGCAAAAAATCCCAAACCAAACGAGAGCGTCGCGCCTGGTCACCATACCCAGGAAGGGTGGCCGAAGGGATCTTCGTAACTGTCGTCCAATATGCTTATTGAGTGTACTCTTCAAGCAGTTCACTACAATTCGCCTTTTGCACACATATGCTAACTAATATTATACTTTTAAGAATATCGAAGGCTTTCAATAAAGCACATCTATTCAGCAAGCAAGATTCCCACAGGAATTCTTCTGCAGTGACCACATCCAAACCGTATGACAGGTAACTAAAGTTTCTCAGGAGTACCATCTGCCCCGTGCCCTAACCTCTGTCTTCTACAAGAAAGCTTTTGACAGCTTTGATACGAATGCAATCTTTTCGTTGTTCGTAGACCAAGGAGTCGGCTTATCCTACCACTAGCAGAATGTCATCGGAGCAAGAGTACAAATATGCAGTCTTTTCAGCGGACCACCACCATACCAATAGGAAAGTGGGTTTGACATTGAGACACTGCACCGTTAAATCAGTTTGCTGCCGTATTTCAGGGAATAATGAAATCACTCTGGTGGGTTGAAATGGGCCCACGTATTGATGAAAATTCCTTTCAAATCCTCGTTTTGCTGATATTATCGACGTCTTTTCGAGGAGTACCAGTGAAGCAGAGATGGTGCTCAATGAACTAAACGAAGCGGGAAAAAATATTGGACTGAGCATAAATAGGACAAAGATCTAGTTAATAGAAAACCAGTGGTGTGAAGGTAAAGAAAATGGCTCTCTGGCTATAGAAAACACCTCGTTTATGCACTTTGGACGCTTAATAAACATGGTGAACCATGGACCTCATTCACGGCACTCAAAGAAGCCACCAACCAGCTAACGGACCCATAACTCCACACTCACCTTTCCAATTTAACAGTTTTCCCAGCGCTCTATTATGCAGCGGAAAAGTGAACTGGTACTTCACATCGTACTTCCACGTCAAGAAATTTTTGCAACACCCAGAGAGCGCTTCAACGATGTGTTTTGAAATTTAACCGGCATCCATAACATCAATCTGGAATGCGCAGCTCAGATTTTCGAAACCTACTTCATCTTCGGGGTCGTGACGAAAATACATCAATAGTAAAACATTGATGGGCTGGTCACAGAATAAAAAGAAAATATGAAAAATCGGCGGAAAGAACAGTAAAGTGAACTCGGACAGAATATATGCGTCTTCATGGAAGACCACCTAAACGACGGGTGGACGTGTTCTTGCCTAATATCAACCATGTGGAATCACAGATGGCGATGATTTAAAGATTGAAGAATTGGCCTTGTGGGCGTCACCATGTTCGAAGCAGAGAACCATCATCGATTCAGTTGTGCGAGAGAGAAACGAGTAGAAATTATGCTGTGGCTTGCAGAACCAGTGGAGATAGGCCATCCAAGTAAATAAGTTTTCTCTTACTGCGCGGTTTCTATCACTTCTTTCACTTAATTTTGTCATCGCATCCGTAACGCTCTCAGGATCTCAGTTTGGATTGGGCAGTTGTCTGGTGATTTCGTCTCTTTATGAACGACGTTGGGAATCACTTGGATACTCATACATCCTTCATATCCACTATCACTAAACTAATTAGCATTATTATAAACGGTTAACACTTAGCATGCATTCCTTTGGATTTCTGGTATTCATGGCATCCAAGATCATTCGAGCACAATATGTATTCTTTCTTGATAAGCTTGCACGAGGTTGATAAATATATTTATTTTCGGCTAACGTTTCGACGTCTTCGTCTTCCTCAGAGCCGGTGATCCGAGTCGATGGTCCATGCTTGTTGTTCGCCTCGACGTTGCGTCTTCGCCTTCCTGTCGAGCCAGATCTTCCTCAGCGAGCCATCTTCTCGAATGAGGCATCCTCACTCAGTGATGCCCTTTTATACACGATGCTGATGGTTGATATATAATGACAATGTCCGGTGGTAACAACTTGTATTTCTTCCGGACATATATCATTACGCACATCGTGCAGAGGTCGGTGTATCATCAGCTAGCACAAAGCGTAGTAATATTTCGAAACCGACCTTCCCTAAACCTCGGTGTGACTAATCAATATGTATTCTTTCTTGATAAGCTTGCACGAGGTTGATAAATATATTTATTTTCGGCTAATGTTTCGACGTCTTCGTCTTCCTCAGAGCCGGTGATCCGAGTCGATGGTCCATGCTTGTTGTTCGCCTCGACGTTGCGTCTTCGCCTTCCTGTCGAGAAAAAAAAAACATTCGAGCACAGTTGCTGGTGGTTAGAAATCGAAATATACTTCATCATACCTCAGGTTCTCCTTTTCTTCCAAGAAAAGGAGTGATTTTTTCTTGTCATTCATCCATACGCATTTTTTCAACTGACTCTTCGCCCACAAAAAGGCCATTGTGTTTCGAGGTGCCTCTCTCGCTTTTCTCGCTCTACTTGTAATAGGACCTTGCCACTCCTAAAATGCTAAACGCGTGTCCAGTCCTTCATTTGTTTCCTCTCACCATACTCGTGAATTTAAAGTCAGTCCGTTCGTTTGATACACAGATACTTAGATGAGCCGTCCTCATATAACGTTCAAGCTTCAGCGTCTCTGTCAATTATTTGCAGTCTTGCAACTGTTTTTAATGTAATTTCCATGTTAAACACCGCTTTAATATGTCTTTTTCTGGAGAGGCTTAACTTGAATGCTTGTTGCTCAAAGTTTTTTCCTGTATGGCCTGAGATAGGGAACTCAAAGGTCTTTACTACTTCTTTGAAAGTGGGAAGTGTCCTGTGTAGCGATGTGGCCATAATGGAGATGCGATTGTAACGGATCGAATTCAAACGTCCATAGTTAACCTTGCCTTTTTCTAGTAAATGGCAAAAAGACTTTCAGTAATGTAAACAGTTCTTTTCAATAACGGTAAAGATAAGAGTGATAGTGTGTTCCATTCCGCCAGCTGGAAGCTAATTTAGAGGAAGTGCCTGTTACACATTATAGTTCCTTTGGTACACTTCCAACTGAAACAATTTTGGTGGTCTTAATGGTGTGCGTAACATGAGCCTTTCTTCATTTCCTTACGAAATGAAACATCATTGAAGAAACCTATTAAATGCTTAAGTATGCAGATTAATAGGCTACTTAGATGATTCGTCTTCGCATGCTAAGCAAGTCTCATTTGTCTATCGATTCGTTCCGTTGTCTTACAACCGTCAGTGGTCGGATGTGTGCATGTTCGACTGCAACTGCAACTTAAGATCCTGTCATCTTATCCTGATTAACATACTAGTCAAGTTTGATTTTTTGTGGATTCTAGAGATGTCCATGCAGGAGCGTTTCACAACCAGTTGTCGCCATTTGTGGAATAGAGAGAAATTCGGTCCCATGAGACGACGATTCTTTGAGGACAACTGCGATTCTTCTAACAGTAGCAAACTCTGCGATTACTTAAACAGCTTCTTAGGAAAGACGTTATACGATGAGAAGAAGAAGCTTATTAAATAATGCGAAAGTCTGTTGTTTCGTGCTTCCCATGTTTTCACCAAAACCCTGTCTGAATCTCATGCCTTACGTTATCACTTTCTATCTGTTCAACACGATTTTCATGTAACTAACAACCCAGTGATAATGGAGTCAATCAGCGCTTGCTAGAAATTGTTTTGATATTTCTAACTTTTTAACATCAACTCTTTTCTAAGTGTTTTTGCAGTTATTCTCTAGCGTTCGCCGTTCTTTACTCGCTCATTCAAGTTCGGGTTTCTGATTTTTTGAATTCTATATGGATATCTACATTTGAAGGAATATTGTCTAGGCAGATTCACCTATGCTCTTCGAAGCGTTTGAATCATTTAGAAGTTAATTCACATTAGGATTTACGTTTCCTTCACAAATCTCGAAGCGCAGTGATAGATCCAGTTAGTTTTTACAAATTGTGAGAAAAGTGTTCTGGTGCTTCCCGAAACCACCAATGACTGCATTCCTGGTTTAGTCCAAGTGGTTTGCAATAAATTGATATTTCAGTCGGTATTGTCTTTTTTAACTTGGAATGGAACATGATCTAGTGAAGATTGCAGAATTGCCCATTTGAAATCAAACCGCCATGTCAATCACTCAAAACCAACAAGTCAATGTTATCACCACGTTATCTGACGTGGTTCATTGAAATAGTATGTCCTAAACCATCATTCACTTCCGAAGTATGAGCGAAAAATTATCGGCGCTAAAGGTCCTTCCTGATATTTCGAGACCACGATGGGATCAAAACACCTTCGAAGGTATGAATTTCGATGTATTTTTTCCAACTGACCTATCCGAATACTCCATTAAGGCTTGTTAAGCGATCACCTCTAATTTGATCAAGATTGTACGATAACTGGCTATCCAACCACATTCTGAATTACTTTGGGTGAATTTGCTTCCACTATGTGATCTAGAGAAATCATGCTTCAGGAAAAAGTACTTTTCCCTAGTATGGATATCGCTACTGTTCAAATGCCTAGGCTACTTATCTCTAGCGTTTTTTCTTTTTTTTTTTGGAAACATTCTCTTTCCTATTATAGACCAGGACGTAAATCACATTTTTTCTACACGCTTTGACATCACTTACTGTGGGAATCATAACACATCTCGCATTCGATTCGTTTCCTCTCATTCATCGTCCGCGAACGTCATTGAACATTTTGCATGTCGGATGGGCGCTACTTGGGCATTTTCATCTTTTTCGCGAATGTTATTTAATGCTGGTCGCGTTGATTCTCCTTTAATCATGGGCTAAGGCTTTCCCAAATCTTCATCATATGCAATCATGAGTTGAAGTGAAACAGCTCATCCGAGACAAGTTTGCCACCAATTTTTAGATTTCCGAGACAGGAGTCTCGCTCTCGTGAAACGATATCACCATCACTGTCTTATTGAGCATCAAAGCTGTTCTTAAAGACTCTAAAAAAAGTCATAGCTTATTATTTGTTTCTTATTTACTTGTATACTTAGATGACCCTCCTCACTGGTTGTGCAGAGCCCAGCATAATCTCCACTTTTTCGGAGTTTTGCTGGTTTAGCCACTGTGGTCTCCTGGAGTCTCGAAGTCAGCCAGGCCAAAGTCTGCCCCAGGTCGTCATCACCACAGGCAGTCGCCGCTCTTGTGGATCAAAGGGAGATTTGCCACCATGCAACTAGTTTGGTACGAAGACGATGACGGATATTGGTATTGGTTTACTCTTAGCAAGGCTTCATGATGGAAACACCGGACTACTCAGCTTGGGAGATCCTGCCAGGAGGATGAATCCTCCAGCTGCACATCGTAGCCCAGCACCCAGGAACATCTCCCAGCCACGATGAGGCGGTGAACCGATGGAAGGTATTTGCACTTTAGTCGAGAGATTCAGAAAAGCTTAGGTTTAGTTGGCACAACAAACTTCCTTTTTCTGCTTCATCTTTTAGCTCTTCATCCTTAACTGTATGTGATCTAGCTAAGTTTATTTATGAGTCATCACATCTGTTTTAGTTTTCTCCTACTGTTGGGTAGCGTCCTAGCACTTATTTTGAAAACAGGTTTCATATCTTGCTTTCACCACGGATGCCCATCATGAAGGGATCTCATCCCGATTAGTTGCGGAAAACGTGGAATGTCCTCACATGGCAGACATGGAGTTAGTAGCGGACAAAAAGCGACCTTTGCCTACTTGAAACGCAGGTGGATCGAGAGAATTGACTCCGTTTCCGTTGCGCCGATTTGACGCATACCTTCTGTGTTTACGCGGACGTATTCATCCATGCGTGCGTGGGTGTGTTCTCGTTTATTCTACGAGTCAATTCGGCCAAAAGCCTGCAATCAAGGGACAGTACACGGCAGGCGATTAGGAGTGACCTCCATCAAATAAGTCTCCTCAGTTACTCTAGGAGAGATTGGCAAGCCACCCATGAGTATATCAATCCCCACGTTCATAGCTCAGCAAGATTTACGTGGGTATCAAACACTAGACACAGTGAACTAAGAAGGACACATTCCCTCGTCACCCCGACGGGGCCCCGAGACGGCAGTTTCGGGTAGGACAAGCACAGAGGGGCTTCCGCAATGTCAGGGCTAGTCTGTGATGCCTAAATCTAAAAAAAAGAATAAAAAAATTAAGGTAGCGGTCTGTACCTGCAATTCAATTTTATCCGTGTCGTCAGCTGAAAACTTGTAAGGGTTACGACGTCATTTGGCTGGCTGAGATGAGAAGACGCCGCTCATTCAAGGTCGTATATGAGAGCGAAGAAGATCTGTTTCTTGGAGCTTGCGATAATAGAGGATTAGGCGGTGCCGGCATTCTCGTCAACACGTGTTTGCCCTGTCATCGTCCGAATATTGATTCACTTGAGCTAATAAGAATCCGAGTCGTACACAGTTGAAGCGATGTGGATCAATAACGGCTTTGAGAGACTTCGTCGTCTACGCACCGACAGTAAGCTAAGATAAAGACGAAGTCGAAGCGTTCAATTTGGGCCTGGAAACTTTTACGGAAAAGACCTTTTTTAAGGTCATCTTTGGAAATATTGACTCTAAGATTGGACTCAGAAAAACGCCTGAAGAAACTCATATTGAGACCAATGGATTGGAATGGAACTACACGATGAGAGGCTGTCTAAGTTTATCATGGTAACCAAGGCCATTCACGGTAACTCGCAATTCCAGAAATCCTACTTTCAATGCTAAACATGGAAGTCTCCCAGTGGAGACTACCATAACAAAATAGACCATTAGTAAATAGAAGAGTTTATTTAACCGATATTATTGTTGTCCCAAAATTGCACAAGGGGTTAGGTCAAAAACCAAATCCCAAATCCACCATAAGCGCTATTTGTTCAGACCATTGGTCTGCTGTATGTCTGTCTGCTCGCTTGTTAAACATGTTCGCGATAGCGCTGTGAAAGCTGAGAGTTTTGTAGTCTCCAGAGGACGTCTATCTCTAAAAACACCCAATCTGGTACGCCAGCGTTGAATCACTCGAGCCATAGGGAACCACAAACTCATGACCGAAGTTGTGAAATACTGCTGAAAGGCGAAGAAAGAATATCTTAAAGATAGAGGAGCAGCAGCTATGGTCGAATCCGTAGAGGCTAGGAAAGGCACTCACAAAGACCACCTCGATTTCACCAATTACAAAACTAAGTTGATTGCACATGACGCCGAGAAGGAACAGCTATGTTCATAACATTTTTCTAGGACGAGCTCGACATTTCTTCACAACGACCAACCCATTAAATATCCTGCTTACTAATGAAACACTTGAACGTAGCCGGAATATCGTCACTAACTATAGGTTGAGCTTTATGCTTATTTATTTATTCAATTTAGAATTACGTGGTGCAAATTTCTTTTCAGAAAAGGGATATACGATGGAGACATGACAGTCGATGAACTTTGGCGAGCCAAGCAGATCTACGACTCGGCATATCATCCGGACACCGGGGAAAAAATGTTCATCTTAGGAAGGATGAGTGCGCAGGTTCACAAGATTTGTGCATAATTGGGATTTATACTGGCTGTCATGCATTTATTTCAATACGTAGTGGCTCGAAAATAATTTGATCTTTCAATATTGGGGCAAGGATTCCTCAGTTGGTGCTATATATCCGCAATTACTATTTGTCCTGGCCTAAATGCGCTGGTCATAAGTAGCTAGAAAGTATTCCGCTCCTCCATTATTAAACAAGCATACCTCAAACGGCTCACGATTCCATCAACCAATTCACGACCGTGCTGGTTTTCCACAACCTGCGATAATTTCTCTACTGCTAGAGTGTTGAGGAGCTCAGAAATTCCTACACGCTTATGGAAAAGGTGAACTTGTATCTGGTTAGTAAAAGTTCGCAAATTCTATTGGATTTATCGGAAAAAGAGCGTAAATATAAGCTGAAAAATGTTGAGTTAAAGTTCAGAAGAACCATTTTTTTGCGCTGCACGCCTTAATATCAGTTCGTGCGGGCTCGAGACGATGGTGATCGACAATACATCACTTGTGTTTTTGACTGTCCTGCTTGTAAGCAAAGTCACAAAAAAAGTCTTCATTGGATCAATTTGCTACAACGTTACTTTAAATTTCCTTCTTGTAAGTCTGCAAAGTTCTTAGGATTTTAAGTGCTCTAGCTATGGAAAAATTATTGATAATTACCGAGTAGTGACACCTTCCCCGAAAACGGCGCATGTGGCGCAATAGTCAGAGGTGCTCTGCATTAGATACGATATCGATCCCGCGCCATAGGCTCACCAAGCCGTCCATCCCTTCGGGTTCGGCAGATTGGTACCAAATGGTCTGGGAGGTGAGCAGCACTGGCACGATTCGTCGGTAGGCCACCACGAGTCATTGAAAAGGCCAGATGTATATTCAATCACCTCCAACGATGCTTAATGAAATCTAATGCATGGGGCATCCCTCAGGGATTGATCAACGCCGAGAGCTTTGGTGGAGTAACAGTGGTAAAACTCTTCTTTTCTATTGCAATGAAGAGTCAGGCGGACCCACTCAGAGGCAAAGCGCTCCATAGTAATCATACTTCTTTACGACTTTTTGTGCACCAAGCATTTTTTTAAGACGTGGAGCTAGGAAAAATCTTACTAAATTCAAAGAAAAACTTTGTTTTTTTGTATTCACATTTTCAGGTTCCGTGTAATATGGTGTTAACGGGAGCAATGTTAACGTTTTATAAAAGGTACGCAAAAAATGTTCGTAGTCAAATTTTCTATTAGAACACTGGAAAGGATGTTGCGCAATGTTTTAGAAAATGAAAGATCTAAATCGCCAAAGGAAGTAACTAGTAGAGCAGTACCTCTTATTTAGAGAAGAACAAGAAAACCTATAGGCGTCGAATTAAATAAAACTACAAGTGAAAATGATAGACTCTGTTGAAATCTCACTGAGATGCTTTTGGCGGTATGTGAAAGCTCTCAGTTAGCACCCCTCCTTTCACCTAATAAATTGACGGTGTGAGACGGTATCAAGTGGAAAACCTCCTCAGCATCAATCACTTTCCTTTCACATTGATCTACAGCTATCATGTTAGCTTATGGCCATGGAAAGAAAATGTGCCAAGGAAGGCAAATGTGAAACATCAACTCGGATCACCGGCTCTGATGAAGGCGAAGATGTTGGAACGTTAGCCAGATGAAAATAGTTTATTGACGTTGTGTAGGGCCATCAAAGGAAGAATCAATGTTAATTAGCCATAACCAAGTTAAGGGAAAGTTTTTTTTGAATAAAAAAGGCACAAGCTCTTTAAAATACAATTTTTTAAATATAGTTGTTTCAGTGAATGAAGAGTATCTAAGGCGTTAGGGAGGAGTATATTCATGTCCTGAGAGTAGTGGAATAGTGAAGTGCAGTCGATTCTCTGTGGAAACCTGGGGTAGCAGTGCTAGGGTGTTCATGGGCGTTCACCAAAACTAGTATCATCCTTTTACTCGTCTAAGGTTATGGCGCCTTCACGTTCCTCAGAACCGCGTCGATTCGAGCCGGTGGTCCACAGGTAGTCGTCGTTGCGATGTGAGCGTTCGTTGCGGCATCGAGTCAAACTCGGTGGAGTGGAGCACCGCTAGAATGGATGATCTACTTTGGGCTAGCGATGCATGCTGGCAGTACTTGCAGGCAGTACTTTATTTGTTGGCACCTAACGTGGCGGTCAATATCTTAAAAAGCGGATTTTATTAAACGGGGTGACTGTAACGAAAAGGTTAGCGGCGAAGTGTAGCGGTTCAGATTGATGTAGAATATTAGCCACGCGGGTCTTTTAGTTGTAGTAGTTGATCTACCAGCCTCAAACTTGGGTAATTAAACCTTTATATACATAAATGCAACAATAATAACATGATAGTAACTATAGAGAAGTAATGGTAGAGGAATGAGACAAGTTAGAGCTCTGAGGTGCTAAGGCCTGTAGTGAAGTGAGGCTAACAATGAGGCAATGGCATTCAAACATTATTATACCATTAATACAATATTAACAATAATAATGAGATTACAACAAAGTAGCCGTTGCTTAGCCGTAAGCGATGCCGCGCCGCGTCTATTCGCGGCCGGCGAGGCGGCTGAGGGAGACAGTATGCTGGGGGCGGAGGGAGGAGACTGTATGTCGCGGAGAGGGAGACAGTATGCTGAGGTGGTGAGGGTCACAGACTGGCTATGTTTCGGCCAAGCTAAGATTTCAACATTATAGCGATGAGGAGCATTTTAGTGAATCGATGAGGACTGCAAGTTACATGAGCGTTGACGGTGCTATGGACAGTGAATGATGAGTTATCTACGGAACACAGTCAGGCGGCTGGTCGTTAATAACGCTATGTCAGCACCGTGAACTTTGAGCATCGATGGGTGCCACCATTGCCTAAGGGTGAGGGCCAGTATGATAAGTGGCTACAAAACTGATAAGCCTATAGCGGCTTAGCAGAATATATAGCATAAGTTGGCCGCTTAGCGGCATTGTACACATTGCGTGTACATTGTGGGAGGAATAGTACATGCCACCGATGGCGTTGCAAACAGGAACCATTTGGTAACACCCGCCACTACTGACATCGCACCGTAGACAAGCTGAGAAACAAGATACAATAATCTGCTGATTACTGAAGGATGAATGTGAGTGTGTGAATGAGTGTGATTGAATAAGAATGAATGACTATGACTAAGAATGAGTTGAGGTGATTGAGGATGATTGAAGATGTGGTTGTGAGGAGCGGATTATCCGCGCTACCGATCGGAGGTAAGGTGAGTGATGGCATGTCTCCGCCTTCGAAGGCACCTGGCTTATATCGGCTGCGGGAGCCGCGAGCGTATGCAACCGCGGTTAATCTGGATTGTTGATCCTGGACCGCAGTAGACTGTACCTAACTGCCTGAATCACTATTGTGCCAAATGCGGTAAGCTAATACGACGTTGATAAGTGGAGATATCTGGTTACGACTCCTTCGGATAAGCCATCGTCGCTATGCTTCTGAAGTCAAACCTGAATCGCTATTGTGCCTGAAACATTGAACATAATTGATCGAGAAGATTAGAAAAAGTTACATTGCGGTGTTTGATGTGCGAGTGCGAGTGCGAGGAGGCCATATATGGACTTCAAATACTATTATTTAGATAGATAGAGAACTTTCCAAGGGAGAAGTTCTCTATAGTGATGGAGGACTTGCCCTTTTCCTGTATTTACGACACCTTTACCATTCTTAGCACTATGCTACTAGTATGCAAATGTGGTACAAGTTGTATACAGGTGTTCACTAGCTATGTTTTTATGAGCGAAAAAACATCCAGTTTTTATTCAATGAAAAAATGGTGCGAAATTATCAAGGGTGCAATGAAGTAGTTGTCCGAGTTTATCAAAGACATCCGTTGTATGTTAGGATAGAGTGAGTTTCATTCGTTCCTAAAGATCTACCTACAAGTGTAAAGTTAAACGGTTGCTTTGGAGGACTTCGCATGTGGTGTTCCTTCATTGGTTGAATCAAACTTTCAACGCTGTAGTCAACTATACAAATCGAAGTGGTGCAAATCCGGTCAGTTTTTTTTTCACCTTCAAGTGCGTTGTTTACTTTTTAAATACCAAAACACTTTAGAATATTTCTGAGGCGGAATTTTTAAACGAGTTTTTTTCTCCCTCGATCTAATAAGATGGCAATAGTCAAGCGTGGATTCGAAGTATAAATATTTCTTCCAAATAAGCAGCAACATGTCCTTTCATGGTTAAGAAATCCGGGAACATTTCTAAAGCCTTCATATACGGTATAGTGTCTGAAGGATACTTGGATACTTGTATACTTGGAGGGGCCGTCATCACTGAGGCGATCCTCAGTATGTTCGTCATTTTTCGGAGTTTTTCTGGTTTAACCACTGTGTTTCTCTGCAGTCCCGAGTTCACCCAAGCCGAAGTCTGCCTCAGGTCGTCACCACCACAGGCAGTCGCCGACATTGTGGATCAGAGCAAGATTTGCCACCATGCGACTAGTTTCATACCAGAACAGTGGTGGATCTTGGTATTGGTTTATTCTTAGCGGTAGCGATGAATCCTCCTACTGTACATCTCAGCCCGACACCCAGGAACACCTCCCACCAACGATGAGGCAGCAAACCGTTGGGATGGTGTTTGAGTGACATACGTGACTTCACGTATCATTTCGAAAATTGCATAACTGAACAATAATAGACAATTTGGCTTAGCTCTAGATTCGTTGAAGCGAAACACATTTCATCTTTCTCGGAACATATCTCTACCTATAATCACTGCAAGACTTCCGATGAGGACAAAGAAGTAGCGTACTGAGCATTGCGCTTCATTTTCAGTGGGAGAAAAGATAGTACCCCTCAAGATTGATTTTCTATTAACCTCGGCATTGGAATCTGAATGCGTCGTTTTCTTGTTTAGCAATCGCGAGGTTTTTAAACAGCATACATTTACTTCCATAGAAAAACAATACAATACAACACTAGCTGATGTTTCGGCAGTATCGCCTTTTTCAGAGCCTGGAAGGGTATGCTGATATACAATCTACTAGGCCAAGCGCTTCAATAACACTTACAAAAAGAAAAAACTATGGTAATTAGGTGATCAACAGCTTCCCAAAAAACTTACCGCTTTTTATGTGACTTCCAATGAGGGAGCTTAGAACAGCTGATTATAGTCGCATGTGGTTGACGACTGCACCATCCCACATCAAAAATCGATGCGAACATACGGGGTCAGGTCGCGTATAACCTCTGGGCATTCTTTCCTGCTATTCATTGTAGGGTTTTTGGCATTTATCCAAAAAGCTTCAAAAAGTTTTCGCGCTGGTGTTTTAGTCTCCTGTGCAAAGATATTGACTTTTACTTCAAAATCGTCTCCGCTATGCTTTTGTTTCCTATGCGTGCCTAGTGGGGTACTTCGTCTTAGTTTTCGTTTGCCATCTAGGTGTTCTTTTATACGGATACACAAAGGTCTTCCCGTTTCGCCAATATATTCATCTCCGCAATTATTACAAGAGATCAGGTATATCGTACCTGAACTCATGCAATCACCGTCCCTGCCGTAAGGGCAAATTACGCAATTTGTTCGTTCACATAGACGGTCATAAAGGCGGTTACGAACTAATTTGCGAGGTAGAGTAGCCGGTGGTATTTCAGCTATCGCTGCCGATTTCTCTAGACCTGCCCTTCTTAAGCATCGTTTTATAGCTACGCTTACTTCATCGCTTATAAAAGGCAACACAAACGGGATTTTCTTTTGGTCAAGTGTTTCGCATGGGCGCGTCGCTCTCCTTCTAAACTTATCTCGTGGGGTTACTATTTCGTAGCCATTGGAGATAGCTATTTGCCGAGTCAAGTCGCGCCATTTTTCCTTTAGTTCTCTAGTAGTGCACACAGAGGTGGCTGTTCGAAACATGTTTCTCACAATCGCCCTCTTTGTGTGTGAAGGGTGGGAAGATAGGAAATGAACGAGGATGTTCTTGTTACTTGGCTTTCGGTACCATTTTGTCAAGTAACCGCTACTTGGTAGGTTTATTTGAACGTTCAAAAACGGAAGCCAATTTTTTCCCGGTTTCTCCTGGGTGAACCTTTTGTACTCAGACTGCTCGTTCAATAATTCAAAGCATTTGTCCATCTCCTCCTGCGTAGAGAAGACGACAAAACAATCATCTACATATCTTCAGTAGGGTAGTGGCCGGGGATCGAGAACAGGGGCTTCTATCTTAGACATAAACACAATGGCCAGGCTTGGTGCCAATCCCTGTCCCATTGCCAGCCTCCCTATTTGTGCGAAATATTTCCCAGACCATCTGAAAATCGAGCAGTTTAGGCACTCCTTTAAGAGAGCCATTATCTGTTGGATGGACAAGCCATGCATATTTATTCGTCCTTCATGTTCAACAAGAAGTTCGAAGATGGCTTGCATTGCGGAGTCACTCGACACGTTGGTGTACGGTGCGGTAACGTCGAAATACTCCATCACGTACGCGTTATTAGGAGACGCGTTACGTAGACGTTCTAGGAACATTTGGGTGTTTGTGAGGTGAGCTGGAATGTGAGTAAGCAACTGGGCAAGTATCAGGCTTAAAAACCAGGTTATTCTATCCGTTGGCCCTCGTTATTCTTATCTATCCAAAAAGCCTCAGGATGAATGCCCGGAGGTCATAAGCGACCTGACCCCGTATGTTCTCATCAATTTCTGACGTGGGATGGTGCAGTCATCAACCATATGCGACTTTAATCGGCTGTTCTAAACTTCCTCGTTCGAAGTCACGTAAAAAGCGGTGAGTTTTTTGAGAAGTTGTTGATCATGTAATTACCAAAGAGTCTTTCGTCTTTGTGTAAGTGTTATTGAACCGTTTGGCCTAGTAGATTGTATATCAGCATACCCTTCCAGGCTCTGAAAAAGGCGATACTGCCGAAACATCAGCTAGTGTTGTATTGTATTGTGTTTTTCTATGGAAGTAAATGTATGCTGTTTAAAAACCTCGCGATTGCTGAACAAGAAAACGGCGTTAGTAGCCCTGTTTTCCAGCTCCACTGAAACGCTGATCTTCATAGGCGCCAGTTCTGCTGCACATTCTGCTCCGTTGAACATGCAGAGCATGGCTTCATACGAAAAGTAGTAGCCATGTTTGGAATTTCCCACAAGCAGTGACATTCACTTAAACCTTGATGACGTTTTTTAATATCGTATACTAAATCCATCCAAATTTTGATGTAGTTCTGCAACTTAGTGTTAAGTTCATTATATGTTCCAGAAATTTTGTCTAGTAGTAAAAGAGTCAAGCAGAACGATATGGTAGCTGTGCAAAGTGTTGAGAATCGCTCCTTAGTAAACCCAGGGAAGCTAAGCGTTCTCTCTAAAAAATCGTTTGGAATTGCATATTCGCAAGCATTTCGATGCAAATAATCCTGTAATAGAACACTTTAAACGTTCGTGCCTTACGCACTTCGATCTAATCATTAATATTTATTGTCAGGATAGGTGTGCCTATTTTCTTTCACGGATCTGTGCATCAGTCGCGTTTAAAACAGTGATCGCTTTTAGGTCTCAAAAGAACGGCTTCTTACTTCGTATTGCTTTGCCACTGGTGGAGCGATGGCTACAGCACTTGGGGCAAACCGATTGTTAGCCAAAATGCGGGTATGAGCCGTTAAAGAATAGACTTTGCTCAGAAGAGTCGAGGTTCCAGAAATCTTCATTAATTTGCTTTCGGTGCTGCCGAATTCCACCAAGATACATTGCCGCTTTTGTGTTTCATACGCAAATTTTTGGGACTAGGAAAAGTAGAGTTGACATTTGGGTCAGTTAGTAGGCTTACATGAGGATGTCACAAATCTTTATTGTGGGTAACGTTTCGGCACCACCACTTTCTTCAGTTCTACAAGAAATCGAGTCGAGTATCCACAAAGTTATTTCTAACAAGGCGGATCTTTGTAGTTGTACGAAGTCGAATCCAGTGGAGTGGAACACCGCACAAATAAAGTCGCCTTATCTGAAAGTGCCATTTATGCACTGCGGTTTCCACTAATGGACTGAAAAGACCTCATATAGCTATGCTCCAAAATGCGCGACTGTTCTTTGTCGATTGTTCTTTGAAGGTTCTCCTTTTTTACAGTGCAAACCCATCCAGAATTAGAAAAAATATATTACCTAACATACGGAAAGAGTGTTGCAGGATGGGTTACGAAAACAGATAACTTTAGATGGACAGTTGACTAACAACCGTAATGTTTTGTGAGCCTCATGTTCTTAAGTCATTCATGCGGTATTCCATTCTATTCGATTTGACTTGGTGTGACGGCTATAAAATTTCTTACTGGAACAAACAGTAGTCACTGTGGACATTCATATGGATTCATGGCGGCAGAAGACAGTGGTGGCGAAATGTCGGCTACAAGAAAGATTAGTAACAACTCGTACAAGCTTATTAATATAGCAGAATAATGATTACGAATCCAGAGGTGAAATGAATGTTGGTGCTGGGAAATGAAGTGAATCGTATGTTGATTTGATGAAGGCAGTCGACGAAATAATAAATATGACATTTGTAGTAATTCTACGGACCGACTACCTATTAAACTCAGCATTTATCAGTAGCTGATCCGTAGTACCAGGTCGGGACAGGATAAGACCAGAACACCTGATGAACCTTCCGCCAGTCCTCGTAAACACACTGGCTCGCCTTTCCACGCATTACCTGTCTGAATGTATGGTCCCTACTCGGTGGAAACCAGCAAGACCGTGCTATTGTTCAAGAAAGGTAACCCTCGCGATATCGGCAACTATCGCCCAATTTGCTTACTGTCTGTCGTCTACAAACTTTTCACTCCAGTTTCACTAAACAGGATTGACAGAAAAAGACGAAAGACAGCCGTGTGAGCAAGCAGGGTTTTGAAAAGGATTTAGTACGATGCACCACATCCAGACGATAACAAGACTCATTAAAGTGTCGCGAGGTAAAAAAGAACGCTCCCTCTCACTTTCATCGATTTAAAAAAGGGTCTTTGACTCAATGGAGATAGGAGCAGTCATGGAAGCCCTTGATAGTGAAGGAGTCCCTACTCAGTACACAAAGATTTTTGGTAAGCTGTACAAAAATTTCACAACCAAGATATCATCGTTCTACAACGATGTTAACATTGATGCCAAAAGAGGAGTTAGGCAAGGCGGCACCATCTCGCCAAAATTATTTACCGCCGCCCTCCAGAACGTCAGGCGAACATTGGAATGGGATAATATGGGAGTGAAAATCGATGGTTAGCAGTTACACCATCTTCGCCTTGGTGATGACATCGTTCTCGTTACAACATCAAGCATTAACCAAGCGGAACGTACGCTTGACGACTTTGATAAAGCCTGTAGAAAGATTGGCATTCGGCTAAATCAAATCTCACAAAAACGATGTTCATGAAGAATGGATTGGTTTCGCATGCTCCATTCACGCTCATCGGAACGAATATCTCCGAATGCTCCAGTTATATCTATCTAGGTCGGGAAATCAATATGATGAACGACCTAGTTCCAGAGCTGAGCAGAAGAAAACGAGCGGCTTGGGGAGCTTTTAAGAGCATCGAAGTTGTAGTGAAGAGAACAAAGAACACTCCCCGACTCCGTGCCCACCTTTTCGACTCAACGGTACTTCCTGCTCTAACGTATGTGTCGGAAACCTGGTCGCTGCGTGAGCAGGTTGAAAGGTCATCCAGCGTTATCGAACGCGCAGTCGAAAGGACGATGCTAGGAATATTCCGTTCCACACAAGTAAGGGAGGGGATCCGAAGCTCCGGTCTGCGTCAACGATCAAAAATCAAAGATGCCGTTCTGTACGCCAAACAGTCGAAGATAAGGTGGGGCGGACACGTAATGCGTATGACAACCGATGGACAAGAGCCGTTAGTGACTGGATTGCTTTGGATGTCAAACGCACTGCAGGAAGACTACCGACCCGATGGTCAGAGTTCTTCACCAAAAGCCTTGAAGAAAGATATGATGATTGACGAGTCTCTAGAGCGAGCGGAACCCACTGGGCTACTCTTGCGCGCGACAGGGAAAAATGGAAGATTTACTGGCTCCCGCTCGAGTCACTCGACGATCAACGGGACTACAGGTGATACAGGTGATTTATCAATAGCTTACTGTTTTCTTCATAAGCTGATACAAGTCTTTTATTATACTATTTATTCTCGACAGCTGTTGGTTTAGCCGACTTTGCCTTGTTCACAGCTTGGGAGGTCAAGTTGATGTGCAATCGACCTAACTAAACACCTGTGTGCGCTCAGTAGAAAGGCCGCCATACCTAGATTTCAATCGCACTGGAAACAAAACAGTTTCTTCGCTCTCACCGCTTTCTTTGGGTCATCCGCTAGGTCCGCTAAGTAGTCCACATGGAAATCAACAGCAGAAAGCTCGCAGAGATGAGTAATACCTCGCTCTCACGTTAAAATATCAATCTGAGACACTGTGTGGAATCAGGGGTGATAACAAGGCACTTTTTCTTTCAGTTTATCTCTGCATTCTTGGAAGTTCCCCAATGTGCTTCATGAGCTCTAGGTGTTAACGTTTTGGATCCAGTGCCAGAATGGCAACTTTTACTTCAAAATCTTCCCCATTATGCCTCCGTGTACTACGTGCGCCAACTGTTTAACTTTAACGAGTGGGTGTTCTTTTATACGGATGTTTCGCCAGTGTACCCTTCCCTCCCGTGTACTGTTAGAGCAAATTATGCAATTTTTGGTTGAGCAATAGGTGACTATACAAGCGGTTACGAACTACCTGGTATTTTAGAGTAGTCGGTGGCATTGATTAACTAGACTTTTCCATGTTCTCGAGAGGGTGGAATCCGCTGAAACGTTAGCTATCTTTAATAGGTAGTGGTACAATAACAATCTCATGTCTGCTCATCAAAGAAGTAATAACTTATAACGGCCACAGAAACATAAAGCCGAACTGTTCGCTTCAAACATCTTTCATATTTCGTATGTCACCTTCGAGTTTCCGAAGAATATGCATTAAAAGTGGAGCTTTGATGGGTCGCCAATGAGATAGTTGGCTATAGAGATCAACGAAAAGAAGAGTGGTATCGTTCTCAAAAAAACAGAGACGTTCTTTTACCATCCAGCTACAGGAAGATTGGCTGCATTCGAAGCTAGAGGCGATTTACTGAATACGAGATTGTGTGCGGAGACACCTACTAGCTCTTTGACCATTCAAGTATAGGAACAATAAGAAATATTTGGATTTACAGAGGCAGAGACTTTTTTCCTCAAACACCTCGATATCAGAATTCCACGAATTTGAAAGTTTTCAAGAAATTCTATGGGATCGAATGTGCACCGATTTCTTCAAAGTACTGCGCATTTCTGAATACAATTAAATAAAAAAGGGCAAAGCGTCCGGTGTTGATGAATTCCTGAGGGATGCGCCACGCATCCGATTTCATCAAGCTTTGTAAGGGTGATTAGAAATATGCAATGAATTGCGGTTCTGGTTATGAAGACATCGTTTTCATCTTCCTAGACCAGTCTAGTACCGAATTGCCTACTCCAAAGAGCTGAAAGGTTTGGTGAGCACGACGCGCGAGATTGAACTGGCTATCGATCCAGTGTTTATTACACTGCACCTCTAAACAACTGCGTTACAGGTGCTCTTCACTTGCAAAAAAAGTCATTGGATAATAAAATGTTCTCTAAGTGGAGCAGTATTGAGGGAAAAGAAAAAAATCTTTCAGAACGTCCCAAAAATAATCGCCGCTCTGGTTCCATTTGTTGCCATTTCAACAGCAAACACAATAAACATCCCGATGATGAGAAGCAAGTGAGTTTCGTTTAACAGTGATTAGTCTATTTTTACCAAGATATCAAGAAGTGCAGAAAGTCCTGATATGTGTAATAAACCATGCTTATATGCTGGCATTTATATAGCAGGGATATCTTAGTACTCTCGTCATAAATGCTCTTTTGGCCAGCAGAATGTCTGTATAGCCTTCTTGAGCAGAAAACAGCCCTTGCGGCTCGAATAAGAACCTTTATATTGCACGCGTAGTGGCTCACCTCTAACAACGTCCAGCATCCAGTTCGTGGAGGAAAAGTTACAAAATGAGTGCAAACGGTGTAATAAAAGGCAGTATTCGGGATTGATCTATCCTAGCAGTGCCTTTTGCATGCGCTACCTGAAGTCATTTTTGTTGGGCCAAATTTGCATTCGATCAGTTCTGGAATGCTAAAGTCGGTCAAGTTGAAATCAATTAGTAACGATCATTATTCTCTCTCTAGATATGAGTTGGAACTCACGCACTTTTTCATGAATGTGTTAGACTTGAGATAAAGGATGAAAGGAGAAATCTCTCTGCGTTGAGTTTCATGCCAGCATTGCAAAGGTTATTGAATGCACATCTAGCCTAGACAATAGTTCATGGTGGCCTACCGATCTATGAAGTCGGTGCTGCTATCCTCCCAGATAACTCTAAGGGCAGTGTTGCAACCTAGGACAGATGGAAAGATTGGTCTATCCAGGGCTTAGGGCTATCTCTCCCACATCCAGGGCACCTCCAGCCAATGCGCTATACGCTACCCACGGAGCTCTCCGTGATTGTACCTTGAAAGCCGCTGTACCCATAGCTGTTAAGTGGTCACAGCAAATGCAAGAAAGGCTCTTCTATTTCGGGAATTTAGTACTATTGCTCACCTAGGATTAGGACGCTATCGCAAAAGAAGTATCAGTTTAAGAAATAAAGCCTCTAGTTTACGCAACGCGGTAGCACACAAATTTGCATTTGAAGCGGAATTACGACGGATTAGAAATGTCTTAATTCCTTCGGCGATATTCACCCCAAAATATTAAACTAATATTTCGATTCCATAAGCAAGACAAAAATTCTACATGATAAAGACGCTAATTTTGTTTTCCAATTTTTAGTGCTTGAGGCTGAATTTCTCGTAAAAATCGTTCGTGAAGCGTAGACATTTAATTTCTTTTTTTGGTTATGCTGAGAACAACTTATTTACTGGGATACTTGGACGGCCCGTCCTCGCTAGTTGCGCGGCACTCCAGCATAATCTCCATTTTTCGGAGTTTTGCTGGTTGAGCCACTTTGTTCTCCTGGGGTCCCGTGGTCAGCCTGGCCGAAGTTTGCCCCAATTTGTCGCCACCACAGGCCGTCTCAGACCATGCCACTAGTTTAAGACCAGGACAGTAGGGGGTCCTAGTATTAGTTTACTCTTATCTGGGCTTCCTGATGGAAACGCCGTACTCCTTCTCAACTTGGGAGACCGTGCCGGGGGGATAAATCTCCCCGCTGTGCATCGCAGTCCGACACCCAGGAACACCTCCAAGCCACGGTGAGGCGGTAAACCGTTGGTAGTAAAGACTCTTAATTATAAACAGTTTGGGAAAGCAGAGAAACAGTTTTAACATTGAAACGGTGTATTGCAAAAATATTCAACCCTTAACACTTTCGCGACGACGGCTAATCTTCGGTTTACCGCTAACTAGACGACGCCTAATTTTCAACTTTTGTTAATTTCGTGGTTTTTGCTTTCAAGATGAACAGTAATTCTTCGATAACTGATAAAACGGAAGATTATTGACACGAAAAGATTGTAGGGGAGAATTTGCTATAGTTTTAGCGAGTTATAGCGAGAATGAATGATATTCATGATGGTGCTTTTTTTGTTTTATATTTTATATCACTCCTCTTCACGTCTACTGTGCGGCTCCCAGCACTTCTAACACTCGATTCGTTTCCTCGCATCCATCATTTACTAAGGTCTTCCAAATTTTTACTTGTGGCTTTGACTGCTACTTGAGGAATTTCATTTCGTCTTGAATGTTGTTGAATGCTGGTTGAGTCGGTTCACTCTGGAGTTCCCTTATGACCGCGCTATAACATTACTACATAGACTGCAGAAAGTTAACCTCTCTCGGCCAAGTCCGGAACCGATTACTCGGTATCGGAGGGATGTGGGAATCGGTGTGCCCGAGGCTACATCGAGCTAGCACCACCGTTCTCATGATGGTCGGCATCACTAGCAGTGTGCTGTCCGCCACTATGGTGCTATTTACTACATGTTAATGTGGTCCATCATTCATACACATCACTGAGCGCATTTGAAAGTGTTTTAGAACTTATGAATCTTTAATCCGGCATTTTTTTTGTACCCGCACACTCTAAAAGATCTCTATCATTTTCTGCAGTATTTAGAATTAAAAAAGTTGTCGATTAGTGCCCAATTTTCTGGTTAGCGAATTTATTCGGAAAATGGCTTTTTACATATTTCTGAGTGCGGACTAGATATCTTCCCCAGATATGCCGAACACTGCACTTATGTTCTACCAGCTGTCAACTGATAACAAGGAATATGGACAAGTAATAATTCTCACGATCGACTTTCCATTAACCTCAGCATTGATCAAATGGAAGGTTATAGAAGTGTTTGGCTGGGTAGATTGCCGCGGTCAACTTGACCTTTCCCGGCTCTGAGGAAGGCGAAATCCGTAGAAATGTCAGCTTATTCTTGAATGAAGAATAAAATACATCTCGCATTTGCACAATAAGAATGTAAAGAATTATAAACAAGTAATTCTATTGTTAAGAAAAACCACAGGAAGAAATGATGCCCATCGGCCTAAGATACCTATCTTACTGACCGCTCCAGCAAAACTATTATGATACCTATAGGTGTCGCTCTTTGAGAAGTGTTAAAGCTATAGGGCAAAATCATTCTATAAATGCGTAATGTTTCCAAGCTTTGAAATGCTCTAGTTATTGAGAAATTATTGTCAGTGGGTATGGCTTTGAACGGATTATTTGTTCAGTCTCGTATAACGCGAACACTCATAATTTTCGTGAAGAAAGCGTTTACCATCAGAGTTGAAACATCATGTTTCTAGAATAACCTATTAATTTGCTCTTTTTCGGCTATACAGATTTCATCTTTCTACTCGTAACTACTGGAAATGGGAACTGAGTCCACAAGCCATCGTTTTAGTGAAGGTATCATTGTTGTTCGAACAACTCATTGGGAGTGATAGAACTTCGTAATGAAGTATTTTGTCGAATTCTACTACTACATCACTTTCCTACCAGTCTTAGAGGACTCTCACATTTCTTGTCCAGATCACATTTTCGCCATTTGAAGTGCTTTCACAAACATCAATGATGGTTACGGCTTACCCAAAACATGCTTCACTATTTCTTAATTGTGACACTTAAAGGGTTTTGCAGGTAGGATTCCTCTTGTGATGATGTTGGTTTCGCCAAAACCGCGTTAGCTAAATGGGTTGTTCAATTGAATTATAAGTGCAACACTTAATTAGTTGTCACTAGCAACCATTTAAGCTATGTCGATGATTTTGATCTTCTTGATTTTACACAGAAGCCTCATTTTAGTGAATTCACTCAAGGTATTCCTGTTCAAGATGAAAAAGGAGAAGTATTAGGATCGTCTGTGATTGTACCCTATTACGCCATCCCGCAAGTCACGCTTAGCCGAATAGGCATGGCAGTGCCGAGTATGGGTGAGTTTAAGAAACACTCAATTGCAGAAGAATTTTCTCTGACGAGGGATAGAGGTGCTCATTGTTTACTGCAGAGTAATTCTGTAGTATCAGGTTACTTTCTTTGTGACCTTCCAGTTACTAGAGGCTGAGGTGAAGAACTTACTAGTGCTGAAGTACGTCAGTATTTCAAAATTAAACAATACTGGAGCACTTTATGATGTTTACACCAACGTAAGAAAACCTCCATTTTGAAGTGTTTTATCAGAATACCAGGATGCCTTATTTATACATGGTTCCGTAGATGATTAATTTCAGTGTTCGGTCCAATAGTCTTTCAACTGTTCTCAAAAATGAGGCACTATAAGGTAAGCAGATCGCCATCACGTATCACTCATGTCGTTAAAGTATAAATTTTCTAAAATTAACAATTTTTTTAAAAGGCGATGTAAACTATACAATAGTGAACATCTAAGAGTTTTCACTGCAAGTCTTTCTTGAACGAGGGTTTAGTCGAGCAGCACTCCTAATTTAGAGCACCAATGGGAATTTCATAGCAAATCATATAAGAAAAAACTGAACGAAAACCGTATTAATTGACGGTAGCAGGATGCACTTGTGGAATAATGAGCCTGGCTTCGTATAATGGCTTTTAAGTCGGTTACCCTTAAGGTGCTTGAAGTCACACCAAATTCTAACATTAAATATAAGAAGGATATAAGCACTAAGGTTCAAGAAAATTTAGATTCTAACACAGTTCTGCGCTTGGTCAGCTAGCTTCTATGGTAAGTGAACGACTTAATTTAATGGATGGTCAATCCAGCAATACCATTCGCAGCAGTATCCGGGGTTTGGCCAGTTGGGATGATTATGAAATCTTGCTTTGGTAATTTGTGGACGACCTTTGCCACGAGACTGTTGGGCGAGATTTTTTTTGCGGCAATAACAATAAATAACTAATGACTAGACAGATTACACCTTTCTTCATTAACTTCATCACTACTTTTTTATGTGAGATCCTGTTTTAGCAATGGATGGCCACTCCTATTCAAATTCTAATAGCAGGATTCTTCTTGACGTTTTCCACACCACTTTGTTGTGCCATTTTCCCTCAGAAATCGTCGATCCCCGTAGGTTTTTTCCTTAAAAATTTGAACGTAGTCATTTCACTTTGTAAAGTACAATCTAAACATCATCTCAAGTAACTGGTTGCGATGATAACGATTTTAGGTGAAAAAGCTGGAACCTGGACTGAGGAAGCGGATCGAAGGTCGCGAAGATGCTCCCTCTGTCGTGTACTTCAACAAAGGCTTGTAAGGGAAATGTGGCTCATATATAAACTATTTCAGAAATCTGAGGTTCTAATTGAACTCAATAAAGGACTGGATTTATTGTTCACTTAGATGAATACGATGTTTTGCTGAACTGCATTTACGCATTTTCGGATTTTGATGTTTTTTTTTGTTACTTTGCACCCATTGGCCAAGTGGCGTGTATACACAAAGACACGGTTGAGAATGGTACAAACAGGTTTCTTACTTGCTCTCTTATATAGGTATTAAGTACTTACACGGTTACCTCCAGACGTTGAAGAGGTATCAGCACTTTGTTAGCTTGAGATTTTATGATCTCCTCATGTCACTGAAAAATGTTATTTAGCGAAGTTGAATCTTCACTGTAATCCCGATATGGCCAGTTCACCACTTTTCCAGGACTCAATACCAGATCGTCGGTTGCCACCGTCTATCGAAAAGAGAGTCGCTAATTTATAAGATTTCTTAAGGATGGCGACGATTCCTATAGCTAGCCGACGGACCAATCCAGAATCGTACAATAGGCCCAATCTTCCTAAACTTGGGAGTCAGTGTTACCCCTCGCACAATTTTCATGATGAAGTGCTACCTTCCACACACACACACACACACACACACACACACACACACACA